>MU673047.1:148154-158217 GCA_026770625.1 Nicotiana glauca
GGGGGGGGGGGGGGTGATATTGGGCATTGTGAGCTTTGAGTGGGTATTAATTGTTTGGGGTAGTGGATATGACATGAGAGTAATTTCGAGGAGATGTAAATGGAGGATGAGTGATGGAGTTACTAGGGTAGTTGGGAAAATTGTGATAAGCGGGTGTATCTGGAGAATATGGAGGATCATCCGGCATTGTGTTGGGAGCTTGGGGTAAGGGTAGCATCCGGAAAAATCGGTGGCAGCGGAGGTGGTGCCTTCCTAGTCATCCAGGCCTGATACATGTCTGCCATGTGTTGTCTTAACATCCGCACCTCTTCAACCAACCCATTATCCCGTTCAACCAACTGCTGTCGAGCACCGGTATCAACCAACTCAGTTCTATTGTTGTTTGCCATTGCCTTTTGTCCTTGTGTTGTAAAGAAGAGTTACCACTTTAAAAACACAAACCAACCACCTCTCTGGAATGACATGACAAAATGAAACCATCATGTTAGCGTTAGCAGTTAACAGTTCCTATTATGCTTTTGATCGGTCGCATGCATCATCCCGACCCTTTTTTTATTTCCAATTGCAAACTTTCTCTTTCTTTGTTTTTCTTTTTTTTCTTCTTTTCACTCTTTCCTTTGTCTTCTCTTGTTCCTATTCTCTCCCTTTCTTGTTTTTCCGCTCTTTTCTTTTCTTTTTGCCTTTTCATTGTTTTTCCTCTCTTTTCTTTCCTTTTTTTTCTTTTTTTTTTCTTTTGGTTATGGTCGAATCCTATGTAGATTTCCTACGTATCATGACCCTGCATGAATCAGACCAAGCGTAGTTCTTGCAAATTAAATTCAAAAATAAAGAGATAATTTTTTGGGATTTTTTCAAATCTTCATTAATAAACGCCGATTACAAGTGATACTAGAATATTTGTTTTTCTAAGAGGAAAAATTACAAAACAGGCTTAAAAACAAAATAAAGACTCGATGACTAGGAATACATCAAAGCTTCAAATCCTGGGGTCCACGGGGCATCACTCGGCATCGCCATGGGCCTGCGCAAGACTGAGAAGGTTTCAATGTCAACTGTAGGCTATTTAAAGAAAACTACCTATGTAATGACTTATTTTGACTAAAAAAAAGAATAGTGGCTATTTTTCAAAAATATTTATTCTAAGAAAACAAAGACTCGGCTTTGCAAATATGACCTTTCAGCACTTCCGAAAGGGAGATTTTAAGGTTGTGCCCGCAAACCGTTTAAAAATACTTAGGGTGGCTGTTCTTGCAAAAATAGCCTTCCAGCGCCCTTTTGGGGATATTCGGCTTATTTTTTAACAAGAATGGCGTCACCCGACTTATTTTGACAAAAATTTAAAATTTTGACATTATTTGCTATTTTTGAAAGGGGTGGTTGGACCCGATGATGGTTGCCTACGTATCTCACACCCGGTGAGAATCAAACCAGCGTAGTTCGGGCAGATTTGCCACAATCAAAGATTAGTTTAAACAACAAAAATATTTTCCTCTTTTCTTTTTCATCAGGCAGCATTTCGGTACTATTTGGGTATTGGGTATTTTTCAAACAAATGATTACCCTCACTTAGACCTAACACTGCTATTTTCACAATTTTTTGATCATTATATACAAGCCGGTCAACATGCAAAGCCGAGCAAATAAATGCTCAAGTAGCACGTAAGATGCATTAGGATGGTCAATTCAATTCAGGTCACCTATCCTAGACGGACCCAACACCTGTGTTGAGTCCCCTAAGTCAAATGCACATGATGCAAACAAGCGTCCTACTGGGGATCCATCATGAGGTTATTGTTCTTTTAGGTTTAAACCCTAGGTTTATTGGTCTAGACCTGGCTTACCTGATCGGACAACTCAGGCCGAGGGGGAGGCAGCGTACCGGGGATACAGAAGCTCCGCCGGCTTAGCAACTTATCCAAATCTCATTCTAAATTGGAAAAGACACTAAACAGAAGAGAAGCTACATGAAGTGCACCCTTCTCCATGATGTAGAAGACTCAAAAAAGAGGAAGGGATTCACGATAATTTATATATAGTTCAACAAATATCAAAACGGTAAAACATTTAGCACATATGGCATGGAACATTTAGGAAAATCAGATAAAGCCAAATATTACAATTTAACTGAGCTCGAATTCTTGAACCCTGAACCGAAATTCTGGGTTCTTGTCCCCAGTAGAGTCGCCAGAGCTGTCACACCTCCCTTTTCGCTAATACACCCCGTGAAGGGTGTAATAAATGGAGCGTTTCCAATTAAAGGACAATCGAAACAAGATTCATTTTATTAAGAGATTTAGAGTCATCACTTGGGAGATTTGTGGAATCCCAAGTCACCGGTTTGAATCCCGAATCAAGGAAAGGGTTTGACTCTATTTAACAGTCGTGAACGAGAAATCCGAGTAAGGAATTCTATTAACCCGGGAGAAGGGGTTAGGCACTCCCGAGTTTCGTGGTTCTAGCACGGTCGCTCAACTGCTATATTTGGTTAAAACCTGATTTTAATACATGTTAAAACCTATAGTGCAATTTTAGAATTATTTACCGCTTTTAGTCAATTTTTAAGAAAGTGAACGTCGTTTAAGAACGTGTTTTTGGATCACGTCACATGAAATGCACACAGATCCTCGACACACTCTTATTCAACGTTTTGGGATTTGTATTTGGGTTGCATGAAATGCACACCCATATTTATGAAAGTAAAATTATTTAAAGTACGCCTAAAGTGACTAACAGGTTATTATCTTTGCGGGAGGCCGTGAGATTTGCTAAACGGCACACCCCGAATTCTAAGTATTTTGGTATAAGCATTTAATGAGGGCCCCGCAGTTTATATGCTTTGTTCGGCGAGGCTCGTCTCATTTTTTATTTAAAGGCCATCCTAGAGCAAACTACAATTTTTATTTAAATGTCTCTAAAGAATCCTAGTTACTTAATAAAATTTGGGCTTCAAATTCAAGTCCGGATTCAAACAAAAGGGCAGGCCTTTTAGTTTGAACCCGCTACCTAACCCGAAAGCCCAGATTTGTGTTATTTCTTTCATTTTTCTTTTTGTTAGTTGAATGGGCAGGAGTGGGCCCAGTCCAATCCTGACTGTTTTCTCACAACTGGGCCTTGAAATTGGCATAGAAACTTATGGGCCTTTGGCTAATGTACACATAATCAGTTTTTTTTATAAAGCCATGCCAACTGTGGGCCTTTGGCTTATGGACTCCCAGGCCCAAATCCTATTTAAGCGCAAGGCTGCCAGGTCCAAATACAGCCATATCTTTAATTTCCATATGAGTTTCCCAACAATCAATTAAGTTCACAATTGTTCTTTAATGGAAGACTGATTTAGATTTCAAATATCGACTATTATCATATGCCCTCAAACCTGATTATCATTGAGACATACAATTCCTATATTTTGCCAAACGTATACCAAATTTCAATCAATACATTTCATGGACTATTTCGTATGACTTAAACCTATAGATGAACTGTTAAGCTATTTCTGCAGATGAACTAATATGAACGACCAATTCATTCTGAATCCAGTTTCGAATTAGTAGCTTATTTGAATTTAACTTTACATGGACATAACAACTACACTTGAATTAAACGTACTTAATGCTTCTCATAACACATTAACACTTTATTATCTATCACAGGTGCATGTTTATTGTTTCAGCACCAATTTCAGGCTGGTAACAGATTTTCAATACAAAAATGAACTCATATGAGAGGTCAAGCTATATTACGGCAAACACTCGATAAAAGCTTCAGCTTCAGACCAAAATCAAAACACACTGAGAATCTAACTATTGCTACTACACTGAGAATCCAATTATACAGTCCAGTCCAATTATACAGTCCAGTCCAATTATACAGTCCAGTTATTCAAAACAACAACAGTCCTAATTTATCAAGTCCTAACTATTGCTACTACACGACCTAACATGAAGGCTAATGTACACATAAGCAAAACAGAATAGTGAGGAAGTCAAATGAGCTTGGATCTAAACATATTTCCTTAAAACTTTCAACTCCAATGCAAGGTTACATCAGCAGATTCATGTGTGTACCTGGAAATTGAAATTCAACAAGAAGAGAGGAGGATCAACAGCAGATCAAGCAGTTAGCAGGGTCAAGTAGCAATTTAACAGCCTCAAGGCAATCACAACATTCAGTTTGAAGTCCCAGCAATGAAGTATCAGCAAATAGACCCAAAATCGACTAAATGCACCAGTTCTACTTGAAATCAATCCAGAACTCTTTAACAAGCTTCAGCAGTCGAATTTTAAGCTAACTAATGCCAAATCAAACCAAAATCTTAGTAGCACATTATTTTTTGAGTTTTCAGCTGTTTTTTTTGTTTTGGTTTTTGGTTTTTGAAGATCTAGATCAATAGAATTTTGAATTTGAAATTCAAATTGGAGTTATTGAGGACTTGTGAAAGTGGGGGGAATTTTCAGAGCTTCCAAACTTGTAAATCAAGGCACTAGGCCTGATTTTTTTAAGCAAGGAAGGGGCAGGAATGTTTCAGAGGTTTTCACTTATTTTTCCTCCTTTTTATTTTCAGAAATTGTACCTTAATCCCTAATTTTGTGGCTTGTTGCCCAAGTTACTGCATTGAGAATGCAGAAACTTACACTAAGACCCCCTTTTAGAAGGATCTAGGGTGTTTTTCTACCTGTGGAATACCTATACTACCCTCATTTTGGTTCTGAAATTACAGAGCCTTAACAAATTGACCCATTTTGTGTGGCCAAACTACCCCTGATTGCCCCTGAAATTACTATCTAAACCCCAACCCCTTTACCCTAGTTGAAAGTGACCATGGTCAATTAAAAAGGTTGGAACAGTCAGCTATACCCAACAATTCCTAAAATTGAATCAAAAATCCTATATTGAACTTGATTTAAATCTAATTATTATGCATTATTAAAAAAACAGTAAACAATTAATTTGAAACAATTTAAACAAGTAAAATGCCCTATGGAAACAATAATATTCTAATAAACCTATGGTCAATCAAATTGTACTAAACTCATTTCAAACCTAAATTAAACCTCAACCAATCAAAGTGAAACACTGGTCATGAATTAAACCAATTCCAAAAGCACTGAAAATATAAAAACTAATCAGGTTTAACTAAACTAATTAATAAAAGGTGACAAACCAAAGATCAACAAAATATTTCAACAAAAATCGATCAAAACCAAAACTAAACTAAAAATTGCAACACAGTATCCTCAAACAAAAATGAACAATATAATCAAACAGGAAGTAGAAACTCACTGATTTAGACCAGCTTGAGCGCCTACATGGACTAATGTTCTTCAAACCCTAGATTCGAGATTTGTGGGCTTGCACTTGGATTCGATGGATTCCAGCTTGAACTTCAGAACGAGGAGGTCTAGGAAGGCTTGGGTTATGATTTTGGTCGGATTTGGCGAAGGTAGGGTTTTGCCGGAACCTTTGATCCAAGATTCGAGATGATTGGCTAAGATTTGGGGAAAACTGCCCATGGAGAGGGGAGCATGAGGTGGTTCAGGGGTGTAAATTTGGGGTGCTTTGGAGGGGTGGCGCCGCCGTGTACAGTGGCGCCGCCGCCTAAGGTTTGGAAGATTTAGGGCGTTTGGTTGGGATTTGAAGCAAGTTGTGGGTGGATTTGGGAAGAGAGGAACGAGGAGAAGAGATGGGGTAATTTCAGGCATCACTGGACGCCGGCGAAGGCGATTTCCGGCCGGTGGCTTAGGGCGGAGGGACGGTGGTGGTATGTCGGCGTTACAGGGGGAAGTACGAGAAGGAGGGGAAATGTTTCTAGGGTTGGTGTGAGCATGTGATTTTTGCCCTATATGAGGATCACTCCCAAAAATTCAAAATAAAATAGTTTTGTTTTGTGTGTGATTTTCTGCGAATTTTTATGTAATTTCTTCCTTATTGTTTGTATTTGTCTATGCGTGTTTATTCGTTAAATTAATATAAAACACAAAAATATGTTGCATGCATGTTTAGGATTTAATAGCGCATTTAGGAATTAATCAAACCATAATTTGGCTTTGAAGTAAAATCACAAAAAATATGCATTTTTATTCTATTTTTTTTCGTCATTATGTGATTTTATATTTTTTTGTTAAATTTGTGTGTTAATTGTGACTAAGGATTAATTAATGTTTGTGTAGTTTAAATTTTGGGAATTTTTTGTTAAAATTAAAAGAAGAAAAACAAAAGGGTTGAAAATATGAAACAAATCGGATTTGGGCCAAAATTCTAAATCAAAACCAGGCCCAAACGTCCCAGTGACCCAGTCCAAGACCAGGTCTTTCAGAGACGACTCTAAACGACGCCGTATTGGCGTTTCTATTTTGAGCTGTTGATCAAATCAACTAGACGGCCCAGATCAGGCTTCCCTTTAATCCAAACGGCGTCGCTTTGGTGCGTCTGATCTAAACCGTCCATCCTATCTCATCCAACCGCCTCAAGCTTTCCATTTAACCCAACCCGTTCACCCTTGAGACCGACCCAGTCTCATTTAATTGAGACGACGTCGTTCTTTCCCTGGCAAGAAATCCTGGCCATCAATCCTACTTGATCCAACGGCCAGGATCCCATCTTCTATCCCGTATATAAGACTACCCTTACACCCCACGCCCCCCTCTTTCACCATCGTCTCTCTCAAGCCTCAGAGACGGAACCCAGGCCCAAACCCTAGCCTCCACCCATCCCCTTCGCCATAAACCCGACGGCAACGATGCCGATGACCACCAAACTAACACCACGGAACCCCCATCACACCCTGAACCCAAATCCACAAGCCCCTTGCCTCGAATCAACTTCCAGCTTCTCGAATCTTTAATTGAAGATTCGAGCTAAAACTTAACCAACGCCAAACCATCGCAAATTGATACCTAACACTCCTCTGACCTCCCTCGTAACCAAACCAACACGGGTTTGGTTCGAATCAAGCCCAAACCACTTGAACCCCAACCTGAGCCCCAAGAACCCTAGAAAAAGATTCGAGCCTGTTTAGAGATTTTTGTCGCTCAATGGACCTTAGTGGAAGTGTTCTCAGTTGAGAACACTCGATTAAGGTCTGTTTGGCCTCAAAATTTCAAGTCCGAGTTGGCCCAAGTCCGTGTTTGTTTCTGATTTTCCTCTCAAGGTATTTCTTTTTTTTTTCTTATCTTTATTTGTTGTTAATCCAGTTCTGTTAGCATTTTTTATCTTATTTCGATTTTTGTTAAATTTTCTGTTCTCCTCTTTAAGACCTTTTATTTGGTCATTTGTTGCTTCTGATTTGCTTGACGAATTTGTTTTAGAATACGTATTCGCTTCGATTAGCGTCGTCGAATAATTACTTTCATATTTCCTATTTTGCCTAAGTACTGTGAATCACCCACTTGTTTGTCGATTATTGATTATCGATTTATATGTGTTGTAATCGATTAAACGAATATCGTCGATGAGTTGTATGGGTTTGTTGTTTAGAACAATATGGCACTAATGTTTAATACTGCTTAAAATTCCATCCGAAATCACTGTTTGAATGAGAATCTGTATTTTTCTAGGATTGAGTTTAGGATTTCGAATTAGTTATAGCTGTATTGGACTTAGACAGAAAATCCAAGGCTTAGTGGACTGCCACCCTTAACATGTTGAGCCATAAAGGCAACCCATAATGTAGATACCCCCCTGGAGTTAGTGGAACCTGCTGTTACAGCAGGACACTTACTAGTGTCTGGGCATCAGGAAGTTTAAAATTCGGAATCCCCATACTTAGACAATTTACAGTGGAAAAACAGAGGAATAGTATGGGGTGGTCAGTTTTAAACAATTAAAGAGGGGCTGCAGGGGCTTTAATTTTGGGTACATAAGTTAGACCTTAGAGATATAAAAGGAGGATGGATCCTGATAGATAGAGAGAGTTTAAGAAGAGGGAAAGACTACTCCATTGGCTTGGGATTTCAGTGTGTGTTCTTTTCCAGTTCATAGGTTGGGTTGAACCTCTATAAGCCTTCTTCTTCTTTTAAAAAGACCAGAACAGTAGTAGTTTCGGGCTAGCAATCTTGCCTCCTATAACACTGTTATACTTCTTCAAAGATCAGAAACAATTGAGCCTTCTTTGCTTCTATTCTCCTACTTGAGAGTTCAGTTTGTCTGAAGGTTTCTGCTGATTCCACTTGAGTTTTCTGTTTATTCGCCATTTGTTTTCCCTGGAATTATTGGTCTTCTTATGTTCTCTATTGGTTCAAGCTATTCTGAGGATTTCAGTTTTGCTACTGGGCTATGTATTTTATATCCTTAAGTGGTTCTGTTTGTTGCTGGTCGCTGTTGCTTTGCCGTGAACTGCTACTAATTTCTTTCCTCCATTTTTCTGGGCTTTCGAATTCCAGGTACACTCCTGATCTTCGAGGATGTAACCAGAACTTCATGAGGATATAAAACTGTTATTTTAGTTTTGTTAGCTTTAATTCTGTTTATGTCATAGATATAAAATGCCTTAGACATATATGCAATTTGTTAGGATTGTATGTATAATTCAGACTATGGACTGTATTAATTCTGGACTGCAACTAATAATTCTGTAAAGTAGTTAATTTAGATATTAATGTAGAAGTTATACGAAGTAGATTATAGATTTAAAAACTGGTTAAAATCTAGTTGATCGACTTATAGATCTTCATCTGTTATTAAACCAGAAGTGTAATACAAAAATGTTGAAGTGCTTTAGTTAGTTTAAGTTCTGTATCAATAATGAGGAAAAGTATGAATTAATCAGACTTGGATTCCGTTTATGGCACTGAATTGTTTAAACTAGTTTGGTTATAAATTCATGGTAAAGTTCAGTATTATGATGTAAAACAGAAATTCAAAACACGAATGAAGTCCAGGACTTAGTTCGAATGTGTTAGATTGATGTTTTTTTTAGTTAAATAAAACAGTAAGGTAATTCTGCACTTGAATAAATAGATATTTTGATTGATAAAATAAGGTTTAGTTAATATGAATAGCTAAACAGTAGTATCCAAATAAGATTGGTGTTAATGTTTCTAGTTAATTTCTGATATCGAAGTTATAATACTTGTTTACATATAATTAATTCAATGAAGACGCCTTAACCTGTTTTTGGATTTATTAGCGAATTGGGCCTTAATTAGCCCTTCGCACCATTGTGCATTTCCTTGTTAATCTGATTTCCAGGCCCAAAACATGCAATGGCCTGGATATGAATGAAATATCAATACAAAAATATAATTAGAAAGCATTAGTAGTTATTTAGAATGAAGCAAAAACAATGATAGAAAACATAGTGCACTATAGGCTTGAACTTAAAAAATGACATGAGATGAGCCTCGTTATAAGGCAAGAATGCACGGGGCCCTCAAATAATTATTATAAAATCCTTAGACTCGGAAGGACCGTTTAGCTAATTTCACGGTCTTTCCCAAAGTAATATGACGTAGATATCTTAGGTGAAATTTTAATATACGTTCTCAAATATGGGGGCACATTCATGTGACCCAAATCTTACTCTCAAGAAGTCAAAGTGTATTTGAAGCCACAGGCGTATTGGTACGGTGTGGTTAAAAAATACATTTTTCATGACATTGCAATTCTCTTTAAAATAATAAATAATAAAAGCGGTCAATTAGTCCTTTAAATAACAAATGGGACGAGTCTCGCCAAATAACACGCAAATTGCGGGGCCCTCAGTAAGATGATTATTACCAATTCTTAGACTTCGGGATGAGCCGTTTAGCGAATTTCACGGACTTCCCAAAATAATAACGCGTTAGTATCTGTAGGCGCGTATTTAATAATGTCACCTTCCTAAACTCGGGTGCACATTTATGTGACCCAAATCCAAATCTCAACGAAGCCGAAATGTATCAATAATCACGGGTATATTGATTGTGACGTGGTTCGAGATGCATTTCCACGACGTTGTAATTCTTTAAAAAAAATAATAAAGGAGACGAGCCTCGACAAACAAAAATACATAAATTGCGGGGCCCTCTATATGTAAAATTACTTAGATTTCGGGATGGGCCGTTTAGCAAAATTTCACGGCCTTACC
>MU673051.1:0-17539 GCA_026770625.1 Nicotiana glauca
ATTACCTTAATCTTCTCAAAGAGCTTCTTGAGACGGTAGAGTCTCGTGCTGATAACGTGTTATAAAATAATAAAACAACAAGAACAATATTGCAGAGAAAGAGAGAGAAGAAATTCTTATTGAATTTTGGGATAATTTACAATGGGGTAAGACCCCTCTATTTATAGGAGAAAAATGACTTAGTCACAAAGTAAAACTCTCTACAAGATAGACATTCACTCCAAATAGAATTTTATTCTTAACACTCCCCTGGTGGCCCATGCAGGTTTGGACATAAGAATTGTAAAATTTCAAAAAGTAAAAAAAATTCAAGTGAAAATGATATTTGAAATATAGAGTTGTGTTTGGATATGAATGTAATTTTAGGTTATTTTTGAATTTTTGTGAGTGATTTGAGTGAAAATTTGAAAAGTAATTTTTTGATTTTTTTAAATTTTTGAAAAATTCTAAAATTCATCTGAAAACTGAATTTTTTTGGGCTAGATATTGATTTCGGAAAAATTGAAAAAATTCTTACGTCCAAACTCTAGACGGGCTCTAAGTTATGTGAAAAATCATTGCATTCTTTTAATGTGGGATAGAAAATGTTTTAAATACAAAATTGCCTCAAAGCAAGTATATCCTTTCATGACGATCTCCTATATTATTATTATTATTTTTTTAATTATTATTCATTATATACATAATCTTTATATCATAATTTCTACACAATTAGTGTAAAATAAAAAAAAGAGTCAAGTATAGCATAACAGCACAATTTGAAATAAGTTGGAGCAGTGTGTTACTTTGAATACAATATTATTTTGATTATTAATTAAATTTTATTGTGTTCAAACAAGTCGTACTGTAGTAGTAATTTTTTTTAGAGTGAAAATGGTGTTAGGATTGATTGACTAACCCGTTTATGCCGGGCGGACCTTAAAAAAGCCCGAATTAATAATTAATTCGTTGAAGCTTAAACCCTCGTTCGTTCGAAAACCTAGCCCTCTTTTTGGCATCGCCTACATTTGAGCATGTCCTGCCCCATCTTCGTTGCTGCACCTCTCCTCTGAAACTCGAGAAAAAGTACAACAATTTTTAAGCTTCAGAGATGCTCGAAGTTTATAGAAGCAGCTCAGTTGAGTGGAAGCCTTCGCCGGTAGTAGCCCTAGCTACTAGCGCCGACGATTCTCAAGTTGCCGCAGCTCGAGAAGACGGCTCTCTTGAGATTTGGCTTGTTTCTCCTGGCTCTGTCGGCTGGCACTGTCAACTTGTATGACTACATATTTTTATTTATTTACTCCTTTTTATTTAGCTTTAAAATATGTGTGATTGAGCTTTTTTCGTTTTGTTTCTGTCTGTGTAGATTATACATGGAAATCCTAATTCTAGGGTTTCGTCGTTAGTGTGGTGTACTTCGGGGTCGAGAAGGTTAGATGCAGGTCGGTTATTTTCGTCCAGCATTGATGGATCAGTTTACGAGTGGGATCTTTTCGATTTGACTCAGAAGGTACGTGTAATTGGGTAATAAGTGTATGCGTATATTGATTGATCGAATTGGAGGAACTACTTATGCTATAATATAGTCGTCCAAGGGAACTTAAAAGGTTTACATTGTTTAGGAGTGCAATGAAATGGACCTGAATTGAGTTGACAAGGTAAACTTGTTGACTGCATTTTTTTGATGAACATAGGAAAGAAGGCAATCTGAAATACGACAAAAGAAGGAACTTTTGACATTTTATGGTGTGATTGTCTTTATAGAATACTATGTTGATCTAATCTACTATTTCCTTTTCTCTCCATTATTCTACGGAGTACTTTTTTTTTATATATAAATTAGTGGATTTTTGAAACAGTTGTTTGTTAAAAAGCTATGTTTAGCTTTCCTTTTGTGGGGTGGAGAGATTCCAAAGAGATGATATCCTCTATGATATTTTTCATTAATAAAAAAGGCAGCCCGGCCCTAAGCTTCTGCTATGCGCGGGTCCGGGGAAGGGCTGGACTGCAAGGGTCTATTGTATGCAGTCTTGCCGAATAATACTCGTCACCAATGGCAAGAATTTTGTTAAAAGCTTATAAGCTGCATAATGCTGTAATCTATTGTTTTTAGCTGCTATTGTCTTAGATACCATGCTCTTGCAGTGTCTTTCATGGATTTGGCATAAGAAAAATGCAGTCTTTTTGGCTGTATGATCGGAGACTCGGGTCTTCCCAGATCAATGCATTTCAAGATCCATTTTTCTTGCCTTTAATTTTAGGGTTTGATTTCGATGGATCAAGTAATGTTTTTTCTATGGTTGCTTGCAGGCTGTGCTAGATTCCACTGGTGTCTCAATATGGCAGATGGCTGTGGAACCATGCAATACTTCGCAGCTTCATCAAAATCTTCCAAGGCAGTATGAAAATGGCCATGTTAATCATACAAATGGTGTTAGTAGTGATAATGAGAGCCCTGAAGGTGAAGATGACGATGACTCAGTTGTTCTTCACGAGGATGATGATAGTGAAAATGGTCAAATTGCATTTGCTTGTGACGATGGTTGTGTTCGAATCTACACTACCGATGAGAAGAATATGACTTACAAAAGATCATTGCCTAGGGTCAGTGGTGAGATAGCTGCCCCTGAGAGTGAAAGTGCAGATATCTGATTGTTGCTTTGGGTATTTTATAATTTTCGTATAATTGCAGGGCGTATGTTGAGCATCACTTGGAGTTCTGATGCAAAGAGGATATTTTCTGGTAGTAGTGATGGGTATGTTCTATTTTGAAATTAACTATGTGCTACATTTACTTGTTGATTTCTGATGAAAAACTCAACAGAGGCAATAATGTCGGCTGAAGCATGACTGTCTATTCTTCATGGCGTGTCCGCTGTGAAAATTCTGAGAGGAGATTGTTTCTTTGCAGGTTTATAAGATGCTGGGATGTGAAGTTAGCATATGAAGTCTACAGGATAACAGTTGGACTTGGAGGTCTGGGTAGTGGATCTGAACTATGCATATGGTCATTGCTTGCGTTGAGGTGAATATCAAATTGGCAACCCTTCCCTTAGAAGTTTCAGAAAGAATCGGAACTCCTTTTTTTTCATCTTGTGTTATACTAAAATTTTCCTTTTTTTTAATATTGCTTCAAACCTCATAATGCTGTTTGCAGATGTGGTACCCTGGTTAGTGCAGATAGCACTGGTAGCGTTCAGTTCTGGGACACCCATCATGGCACTCTTTTGCAGTCACATTCAAGTCATAAAGGTGACGTGAATGCTTTAGCAGCATCACCCAGCCATAGGAGGGTGTTCTCTGCTGGTTCTGATGGTCAGGTACATAAACACACTCCCCATCCAAAGAAAATACTCTATTTAAGTTGTACATCTATTTGTGCTCATTCCTCTAGGATCTCATTGGGCCCTTGCTTGTTTACCCAGATAAAAAATGAAGTCCCATTTTATGAATTTAGTAGATGATTTTAATTGACGAAACTAGCAATGGTATCCGCCAGAAATTTGAACTATGGATAAGCATTTTAGGGATTAAGTGGTTTAGGATAAGTAGAAGTAAGATAGAATATTTGTATTTCAAGTTTAGCAAGCATACGAAGAGTGAAATTGAGGTGGAACTAGGCAGGATTGTGGTACCTAAATGCAGGCAATTCAAATATGTAGACCTCAATGCTTCAGGGGAGTGGTATAGCAAATGAAGATAAAACACAGAACTCAAATGGGATAATACATAAATTGCCTCCTAAACTTGTCCCTAATTATCAGTGCTTTGAGATGCTACATTTTTTTTAAAAAAAACAGGCTCAATGGTTAACTATGAATAAATAGACAGGCTGTATGGTTTGTGATAGTAAAAGATAATATGTTCGAAGCATTTAAATTGTTAGTTGCTTATGTTGTTATACATGGGTTAAATAGCTTGTCTAAAAGAAAAAAAAAAATGCTACAAGCATTTGGTTGTTGCTTGAGAGGCTTGACTTCCATATTTCCAGTATAAGTGCTTCCTGTGTTTTTTTTTTTTACCAAAAAACTTGCACGTAAAACTTCATTTCCTTTTCTATTTCTTGCTATCTACCTTTTTCTAAAAAAATGATAAAGAAAAGTCAAAGCAAAAAGGCAAAGAATTGACGAATGACTAAAATAGAGGTGCCTGCTATTTTATAAGAATGTATCTGTGATCTTCGTTGATCAACAATATTCTTTTTTTATGAAGTTGTTTCATTACTGGCATCATGAAGATGCAGAAAGTACAAAGGTAAATATGTTAGCTTCGTTACATGATATTGTAGATACTGGGAGCTAGCCAAAACACCAAAAAATCTTATGAAGGCCTTTCATGACTATGGCTAGTATAAAGTTAGGGAACTAACAAAGCCTAGGAAGATAGTAGTACTATTTTCATGGAACTGGTTGGACCAACTAAATAGACTAAGCAGACATTTGGCTTTTTGGTGAGTGATTTCGAGTTGTAATTCCATCAAAACATCTGAGGTTTCTCTCATCTGAAGGCACCAAAAAGTACCTTTGTACTTAAATCTTTCGAGTTGATCAACAATATTCTTTCAGTCAATCTTGCTAAAATGAAGATATTACAGTATCAATCTTTTACTTAATTTGTTTTTCTTTAGATATTGTATATTCTCATCTCTTCTGATATCTTGCTTAAGACATTCTCAGCTATAATTGTTTTGAGAACACAATTTAAGTATGCTTTTATAGCTGCTAACTATTTGCTATTGTTTTTAGGTTATAATTTATAAGCTCTCAACCAGTGAGGTTGGGTCTCATGATGGAGATATTTCTTCTGTAGACATGAAGAAATGGATTTATGTTGGTTATGTGAGGGCCCATACACATGATGTGAGGGCCTTGGCAGTTGCTGTACCCATTGCTCATGAAGGTCAGTTATTTAGTTTTGCCTCTCGTTCACTGAAATTGAAGTTGAAATATTTGCCTTGTTTTAATTTTGGACTTCAAGATATCCCTTCTTATCTGGGGTTTGTTGTACTTAATTTTTAACTTTTCTTCTCCCTGACAGAACCCGTAGCTGAACATAAGGCAAAGAAGCAGCGTTCTGGGGAGAAGCCCCTTGATTTTAGTTACCATAAATGGGCACAATTGGGTGTGCCGATGCTTATCTCAGGTGGTGATGACACTAAACTTTTTGCATACTCTGTAAAGGAATTCACCAGGTTTTCTCCGCATGACATTTGTCCTTCACCTCAGAGGCCACCTATACAACTTGCAGTAAATACAATCTTCAGTCAGGCTTCTTTACTCTTAGTCCAGGCTGCGTACTGGATAGATATTTTTTGTGTTCGTGTAAAAAAGGGCGTTGTGTCTGATAGCTGTGGCCAGTCTGGTGGGGCTGCGAGAACGGATCTAGTGGCTCGTGTTAAGTGCAAAACTTCGAGGAAGATTACATGCAGTGCAATTTCTCCTTCAGGTGTAATGTTTGCTTATTCCGACTATGTAAAACCCTGTCTTTTTGAACTTAAGAAGAGTGGTGCTAGCAAGAGTCCATGGACTGTCAGCCGAAGGCAGCTCCCTTCGGGACTGCCATTTGCCCATTCAATGGTTTTCAGTGCGGATTCTTCTCGAATGATGATAGCAGGGTGTGACAGAAACATCTATGTGAGTGATTCCGTTCTCCAGTTTATCTTTTCTAATTTAAAGCATAAAGTGTGTTTCATTTTTGATAAAGTCAGGGTGAAGTTCTCAATGTATTTTGCATGTTGCTATCACTTTTGAGGAGTGAGTTGATGACAGCTTTTTCTGAGGTGTTACTCTGACTATGTTAGATGTAGTTTGTAGGTAGTAAGGTTCTTACTAAGGTTGGAACATTTTAGTTAAGAATCATGATTTTAGAACTATACCAACTTAAATACTCCATCCATCCCACTTTATGTGACACTCTTTCCTTTGTAGTTAGTCCAAAAAAGAATGATACCTTTCTATATTTAGTAACAATTCACTTTAAATTTCTTCTTTTACCCCTAATCAGATGATTGCCATACAAATTTCTATAGTTTGTTATAGACAATAAGTTTCAAAATTCTTCATTTATTTCTTGAACTCTGTGCCCAGTCAAACACCTTCATATAAATTAGGACAGAGGGAGTAACTACAGTAGTCAGATTTTCTCCCGTTTGCATATTTTATGTCAATAATAGAGAGTGTGAACTTTTCTTGTGTGTGGTACCGGCACAACTTCGTCTTTGTGCTGTGACTCAGTATAGCTGGTCCCATCCTAACAATAGTCTATTCATATACAAACGATTCATAGCTGACCCATGAAGTGTAGTAGATTGATCGATTAATTGAATTTATTGCTGTACAGCATACATGTACAGATCCTTTTCCAATTTGTAAACGGACAAGCAGATGTTAGCTTTATGTGGTGTGTGCATATGGAGATGCTTACTCCTACACATGCAATACTAAAAAGTTTTTAAGTTGACTTTTGACCTAATTTTCTTGTTTGGTGGATAAAGCCAATTCTCCACAAGGTAGGGGTAAGGTCTGCGTACACACTACCCTCCCATACCCCACATGTGGGATTATACTGGGTTTGTTGTTGTTGTTGGTTGATAAAGCTGATTGGATGCAACCTTAGTTTGGTGCATCATATGCATTCAGGATTTTCTTATACCAAAAACTGTTCACCATGTTTCATCTCTCCTCCTTTCCCCGCACACCAAAAAAATAAAATAAAATAGAAAATCGTTTCTCTGAAGAGCCTTGAAGCGACAGTGAAGTTGTCTTCGTGTGACTTATAGGTCATGGATTCGAGACGACGCTTGCGTCAGTGTAGGATGCCTACAATACACCCCTTTGGGGTGAGGCCCTTCCCGTACCTTGCGTGAACGTGGTATTCTTCGTGCATCCTGCTACCCTGTTTTAGGAAATTGTTTCTCTAGTACTTAAACTCGTATTTGTTGAGTTTTCAGTGAGATGGTCTCTAACTTTGTCCTGCTAGTGAATTTTAACCAGTATTGGGAAAAGCGCTCTCTGTCGCTTAAAGCGACGCAAGATGCCCTCGCTTTGACATGTCGAAGATGTGATATCACTGAAGCATGCGCTTCCAGTGATGAGGCGAAAAGCAACAAGCAATTGCTTTGTTGCTTCTTATTTCTGCGCTTTTTACCTATAAAAGGGGAAAAGGAAATGAAAAGCCAGAAAGTTACCAGCTAATCAGAACCCAGAATTCATGCACCGACACTTCTCACATGACTCTCATCTATCAGCCAGGTGCTTCTTTCTCTTTCTCATCATCTTCTTCTTCTCCCCCTCTTCCACTTTTTCTTCTTTGAAGTTTCACTGCAGAATCAGGCTCTGATGCTTCGCTCTTCTTATAGCTTCACTGTGGCAGTGCTGCAAACCCTGTATTTAAGGCTCTGAAGAAAAAGTGCAAAAGCATTGCATCACTTCTTCTTTGTGTCTTTGCTGTTAACTGAAGATCATAAAGGGTTAAAAGCTTCATTTTCTTCTTCTTGCAAAACTGCTTTATTTTTCTGGTTATAAATGTTTTAGAGCAGAGAACAGAGTCTGTTTTTCACTCTGTTTGAATTGAACAGAGTATGTGAAGCAGACTTCTTATAAAATGTCTATTAGTTTGTCGTCCCTTTTTTATTTTTAGCTTCAGTCTGAAAATGGTAATTTTTTTTAAAGCAAGTTGTTTTTGAACCATTTTTAATAGTGATGTGAAAATGGTAAAAACTGATTTTAGCATCTTTTGTCTGCATTCTACTACCTTTTCTTATAAATTTATAACAATTTAATACTATCATGAGTAGGATTCTTTCTTGGGATAAAATTTAGGAATACGATTATGGTCAAATGGTGATTTTCTTAGCCTATTAGCTGGTGAACTTTGTTTTTGAACGATTTCGTTTGAGTTTGCCTTTTCTTTTTCTTTTTAGCAAGTTGAGATTATGCTTGTTATGTGCGAGGTTATGTGAGGACTTGTATAACATGTACTTGTTGAGTATTGTTCTTGCCTTTATGATGATTTCCTGATTATATATGTGTATACTGCAACTTTGTTATTTCTTCAAAAGTGCGCTCACGTATTGCTTCTTGCTTAAAGCCCCACACCATTTTTTGCGCTTTTGTATTTGAAAACACTAAGATGAACCAACTGTAATTTCTCCCAGTAAAAATGATCCATTTCTCACAAACATGTTTAATCTAATGGGAATTACTCCATAGTATGTGGGACAAAAATTTCCTACTTTTTGTTGTATAATAAGGGAAAAACAGTGACACATGCCTCCCTCCTGAACCGTATCTCTTACTTTGTCATCAGCCCCCCTTGCCTCACCAGAATCACCACCGCCAATCTACATTATGGGGAAGATGTGAAGAGGAGTTGCTGGAAAGTTAGCGAAACAGAAAGGAAGATGGGAAACTGGGATCATATGATAGAGGAAAGAAGAGGCTTAAGGGAGTGGGGAAGTGAAGAGAAGATTGCCGCCAGTGAGGAGAAATGGTGAGGGGATTGATGGAAATGGCGAGGGGAGTGTAGGATGCCAATGAAAATGGAGGAGAGAGCCGGGCTGTGGCTGGTGCGGAGTGATTATTGACATTTTTGCTTTAATTGAAGATGTCATATTTGCCTTGAATACTGTTGTCGACTGTAATGTCCCTCATGTAGACATCAGATGTCAGAGTTAATTTTTTTTTTTCAAAGATGTGGGAGTTAATGTATATAGTAAATTTGGATCAATGTTAATAGGAGAATGCAGGGTGGGGACAACAATTATTCGATAATAAAAAGTATCAATGTAGAGTGTCAATCCTATAGTAGTCGTAGTTGAGATATAATTGTGATGTATTTCTTTACTCTCTGAAACTTGTCTTCTCTTCTAGGTGGTTGATGCCGTAAGCTTGGAACTAGTTCATGTTTTCACACCTCGTCGTCAAGAGCATTACGAAGAATTGCCACCAAATGAACCTCCCATTACCAGAATGTTCACTAGTGCCGATGGGCAGTGGTTAGCTGCTGTCAACTGCTTTGGGGATGTGTATATATTTAACCTTGAGACACAGAGGTATGGGACCTCCTCTCTTACATGTATCTAGTATCTTATCTACATTTTTGCCCATTGTGGTTTACTTTTTGTGTATTTTCCAGTAAACTTCTAGGTACACTACATGATAAATAGGCATATTTTTAGAATGAAAATTCTTCGGTCATTTCTTGCGCAGTGAAACTATGAACACTTATTCCCTGTGTTGTGTGGTTATCTTTTGAGTGAAACTCCCATTTGCACTTGATAACTTTAGCTGTCAAGTCAGTTCAATATTTTTTGGCGGACCTTCATCATATTTCCTTTTGGGGCACTGACTAAATATTGTGGAACAGGCAACATTGGTTTATATCAAGATTGAATGGTTCTTCTGTTACAGCGGGTGGTTTTACTCCTCGAAATAGCAATGTGCTTATAGTATCCACATCTTCGAACCAAGTATATGCCTTAGATGTTGAAGCTAAGCAACTAGGAGAATGGTCCAACCGGAATACATTCTCCCTGCCAAGAAGATTTCAAGAATTTCCTGGAGAAGTTATTGGGCTTTCTTTTGCTCCTTCTGCTAATTCATCATCTGTTATCATCTACAGTTCAAGGTGTGTTTTGTGTTTTTGTCAAAGCTGTTTTTGAGTTTTTGTTTGTCTTTGTCTTCTGCTGTCTTTTCTAGCTGTATTCTTTTTGGTGACGCTTTAGGTTTGCTTTAATGTGCAGCAAAGATTTTGGTAACGTTTTGTTACGAGAATGGTGATTACATGAAATACAAGTTGGTCTCGTAATTGGAGCCAAGTACTGAAGTAATGGGCTTTCTTGGCTAGGCTGTTCATTTTATATGTTTGGATATAAAGATTTTGCTTTTGATGCATCTAGGCACATCAGCACACAGCAGTAGTAGTCAGCACGTGTATGATGTGCTGCAGATTGATGTGGTTCAGTCATTATAGCTGAGATTGGTTGGAGCAATTTATTTGCTGAGAGATTTTTTTTTTTTGCCGTGTTAAGAAGTTCAATTTCTTATCCAAACTTAATTGCTGGCCCAGGATAATCTTAGAAGCGTTCAGTTGAACCCCAACTTAATCCGAAGGAACTGCCTGTGGTTTTAATATTCATGGAAAGTTATAATGCCTGAGCAGTGTATGCTTCAGTATGTGTACCTTGCTATGGCCCAATGGAAATTTCTTTGACCATGCACTAGTCCTGTTTCCTGCATATTCCTTCTCAGTTTGTTGGATATTTCTCGAGTTCTTTATCTGGTTAACTTTGGGAAACCTAATTACGTTATCTCAGTGCTTTAGTTCCAATAAATGTCACATGAGAAACATTTTTATGTCTTTATTCTGTAGGGCGATGTGCTTGATTGACTTTGGGTTGCCAGTTGGTGATGATGACGATACCGACTTAGCTAATGGTCAAGATTTAGCTTTGAAGAAGCTACATGGTACTCCTGCAAATGGGACCTTAAAGCGCAAGCCGATAGGAAATGACTTAGATATGAAACAAAATGGTAGAAAGAATTTTGAATTCTGTGCATTCAGGGATCCTGTTTTGTTTGTTGGACATCTTTCAAGAACTTCCACCTTGATCATAGACAAACCTTGGATTCAAGTGGTTAAAACTCTTGATGCGCTACCTGTTCACAGACGTATTTTTGGGACATAAGTCTTTGTCACAGATTTTGTTACAGCTTCACTAGGAAACGTTTCAAGGGGTGTATTCAACCCCGTTCACTCACAGATTCTTCTTTGTTGTTTGTTGGAGTTCGGGTGGGGAATATAGCTTATGAGCTTTACCAATGTCCATTATAACTTGAAATGAACTCTCAAGTTCAATATAGCTTCACTTCATCTGCAGTTCTCCTATGGAAATTGCGTAGACCTGTAAATATAACTTATGAGCTTTACCAATGTCCATTAGTCTGTTCAGATATTGATTAATGTTTTCCTGTATAACATTTTTTTCTAAGTTTCTGTATCAAGCAGTTTTGCCTCATTAAACATACATTTTGATCCACAATGGAAGTTAATTTCGCCTATTGCACTTCTTCCAGCTCTTACTCAAGTTATATAAGATTTGTTTTTAATTAATTTGACTTAATTGTTTGGAAAAATTAAGGGAAAACTAAACTAGCTTTATACTTGTGACCACGCGATAACTATTCTCAGTTTCTATTTGAAATTTCTCTTCTAATTCAATCTCCCTGTCAACTTCTAAGTTAATAAAATTGATCGAAAGATGGAATAAAAGATCTCTCCTTCAATCTTCTTATGAACTTCCAAATTTTCGTAAATCGATTGGAAGAGGGAATAAAACATCTACTGCCTTTTCGTATTAAAAATTGACTTATGCCCCTTAACCAATCTCTTTCATTTAATGGGACCAAACCTAATTGTTAGTTATACATAGACTATTCGTTTCCTACAAAATGTCATTTTCTTTTTTGAGGTGTCTAGTCATATATGTGCTAATTTGGAGGATTTCAGTTTCCAAAACTTTTTGCTGGCCACAGTTTCTCGTCATCGTGGACATTCAGTAGTCACTCGAAACAAAAGTTATAGATATTTTGGTATAACGATGATTGGCAGATAGTAAGACACACGTACGCTAATCAGGTGGTGGAAACCATATTAGATCTTTATAAAAAATTTAGCCAACCGACTACACTACAAAATATTCTTGAAGGTCGAACTCGAACTCATGTCTCTCACTCATACAAACCCCAACCCTTCTCTAAAGAGTAAAGAGTCAGCAATAACAGCGGTAAATAGGTATATTAGGAAATATAGGTTTGGAAAAAGTGAGAGAATATTTCCGTTTACTGAAAAATACGGGATGCATGTGTTTGCACAAGCAACCACATGAAAGGACTCCTTTTATGTGTTTACCAACCTCGGTTGTGGTGGAATCGTATTCAATTATTTAAATTGTAGGTTCGCATCTGAATCAAAGATGTGGAGAGTATTATGTTGTCAACTTGTATAAATGTTTGAGCCATGAAAGGAGAGCACCGGGTTAATAATATGGTTGGTCCAAAATTTTTAAGTGATAGTGAGTGCCAACAAAGTTCGAACTAGGGCTGAAAAGTTTCACATTTTTAGTAAAATATTACTCGTTTCATATTAAATGAGATAATTTGACTCAGCACGGAGTTTAAGAAAAAATAAGAAGAGTTTTGAAATTTGTGGTCTTAAAAGTTTAAGGGGTAAAAAGTTTGTGGGGCCATGACATTTGTGTGGCTATAAAAGCTTCTTATCAAGGGTAAATTGTTAAAATGAAAGGGTTTAAAGTTGAATTATTTTCAAATTTTGAAATGTGTCATTTGTTTTGGAACAGACTAAAAAGGAAAGTACCTCATTTAATATAAAACGAAGGGAGTATCTAATAATGGTGATTCCGTACTCATGATTCAGATCTGAGACCTATGATAAGGATGAATGAGTATATACTAGATCACTTTACTTGTGATAATGAGATAATGAAACAAGATAAAGAAAGTGAACTTAATATTGGCATACATATTTGTTTATCTGTAAAACGGTGCAATTGAATTTCTTACGTGGTATATAGACAAGCGAACTGATTTGATCCAAAATGATAATAAATTAGATTAAAAATAAGACTTAGCGTTAAAATCAAAGGGAATGACAGGCCTGGCTTCGGGAGTGTTGCTTCCGAGGACAGAAATAAGAGCAATATAAAACAAAAGTAAAGTTGTATTGTTTAGTTTGAGAGTAGAATGTAGCATAAGTTTTTTCAGAGATTTCGTGTCTTACAATAATTGTTGAAGCCACTATTGATAGCTATACCTAGAAACAAGATCCTAGGATCAACCCCTCTTAAATAACAATAAAAGGAGCCATTAATGAACATGTAACGACATGCCATGAATGTCAAAATTCTCTGTAACGCCAGCCTATTAGAAAATATTCTTCATTAAATGCCATATGTTGACAAACATTCGACCTGATCACGTCAGTTACGCTCCCTTCGGGACTTATCCGACGTCAGCTGCAGTTGTTGTCTCCGGTCTTAGTTCTTACTCAAGTCATCTTCCGCCTGTCTCTAGTTCCACGTCTCACGCACAATCGTTAATATAAACTAATTTTACCCTATACAGATAGTCCCCCTACTTTCCAGTGGCACATCTTTGTGTCATCGGAAAGTTGGTGAAGATTCCTTTCGTGGGAAATTTTCTGAAACCCTCTTAGAAATCTCTAACGATTGATAAGACGCATGTCTCCTCGCATTTAATACCCCAAATACGTGTTGCCCCATAATTCAGCAATATTTTTACCGGTTCTGGATGAAATTATAACCACAATTTTAGCCCTTTATATCTTTACTTATATGCATCATTTTACCTCTTTCACTTCTAAAAATTTCATAAGCTCTTGTATGCTTTTTGCACTTAACTTCATTCTGCTTCCTTCTCTCCCCGATTTTCTTCAAAATAATCTATCATCTTCTTATATTACTATGACTTTTTTCACTGAATCTTTTAAGAACTCTGGTCTTCTCTTCAGTCGAGGCACAAAGAGAAGTAAGGATAAAGAAGTTGATGTTGATGCTGATTCTCCTATAGTGAGAACCATCATACCCAAACAGTTGAGCATCGTTAACGACTTCCGAGAGAAGTTCTCTTCTACGAATCCTTGAACTTGGCCTGTTAACAGGTATCCCTCTTATATTCGTCCTTCCAGTATCCCTACTGTGAAGGATCATTGTAACTGCCATGACCTAAGCATCATTTCTCCTGACCTGGTGGAGCGAGTTATCTTCACCAAGAGTTTTACATATGTCTATACATACCTCTTCACTTTGGGTCCATTTTCTTTGAGCGGGAGAGTTGACCCCGTGATCTAAGAATTATGCCATCGTTACTAAGTTTGCTTTATTCAAATAGGCCATTCTGTGTGGCGAATGGTAGCTTGTCTGCACCGACTGTGCACGGAAACAAGGAAGATCTTAAACCTGGCACATATGATGAACCTTTATTCCCCCATAATTTTCCGTGAGAAAAGTAAAATAACTCTTGATTATTTAAAAACTTCTGTATAAAAAAGTGAAGCTATTGTTTGTTGAGTCATGTGACTTTCATCCTCGTTCTTTGATTTATTATTATTATTTTTAACAAAAAATAATTATCAATTATAAGTGGTGAATTTATTGATTAATCTTTCAATTTTTTTTTATATAAATAAAATTTGATATTGTTAGGGTTTTGCCTGATTTTTTTTTTTGGTAAATAAAATTTTATTTCACCAAAGGAATTATGTACGGGTATCTAAGAAACAAAAAGCTATAGAGTTAGGCATGAAGCTTCAAAACTCTTAGCAACTACAAAACTTCTAAGCTGTTACAAAAACATCCGCCTACTACAATCTACTGTAACAACCTATCGGTGTAATTACGCCATGGATAAAAGTTTAAGCTTTCAATCCTCCTGGCCTTCGTACGCTTCATGCTCCCTCTATAGAATATGTCTTGAATCAATTGTCTTGTAATCATACCAACACTTCTTTGGTTACTCTGAAATACCCTTATATTCCTCTCTTGTCAAATGTAGTAAACACAACCTGCAAAGGTCATTCTATAGATCTCAGCATTGATATTCTTGCCTTTCATCTTGGTAACAAATCAGTGTAGTTCTTCTTGCCATGTCGTAACAGATCTTCTTATCCCTTGCCATAGAAGCATCTTTCCCCATAATTCAGTAGAAATTTTGCACTCAAAAAAGAGATGTGTAATGGTCTCATTCTGTTCTTTACACAAGATAAACTTCTGTTCACTTACTATACCCCATTTGGCCAGCTTGTCCTTTGTATTCAATCTACCCCAAGCAGCTAGGTTTAGAATGAATATCCACTTTGGAGAAGCATAGTTGTTGCAAGTAAATTTCCTCCATGGAACCTTCACAAAGGTATCGCATAACAACTGGTACATTTTTTATAGAGAAGTTTTGCATTCGCCTCAGTTCATCAATATCAATACCAGCATCTGTAAGGTAATGTTTAGCTTTCAGTATCTTCAACAACATCCAATAGGCTTGTTTAGGTTCTATATCCCAAATTTCTCTCTTCTTGGAATAATAAATGTGGACCCATAGAACCCACAACTTATCTTTTATCCGGCATAACTTCCACAATAACTTGCATATAACTGCTCTATTCCACATCCTAACATTCAGAATATTGTAGCCTCCTGCTGATTTTGGCCAACAATCTTTATCCCATGCTAGCAATGCTTTTTTTGATAATGCAGCACCCCCAGTCCATAAGAATGTTCTGCAAATTGCATCAATCATGGGCATAATAAAGATTTGGGACCAGAAGGTTTGTATGGAAAATAAGACATTCTTTATTAGTTAAACTCTTCCAGCATAGGATAAGTCTCTAGAATCCCATGAGGTTATTCTACCTAGCATCTTGTCAACAAAAGGGTAACATTGCATCACAGATAATCGTTTAGTGCTCAGCAGGACACCAAGGTATCTAATAGGCAGCTCTCCTTTTGTAAATCTCAGGACATTCAAAATTTCTAGCTGTGTGTCTTTTCCAACACCCCTAAAATACACTGAGCTCTTATCAAGATTTGCTCTCAGTCCTGAAGCCTCAGAGAAACAATTGAAGCAGTTGAAAAGAAGTTGAGCTGACATAACATCCCCTCTACGGAACATGAGAAGGTCATCAGCAAACCCAAGCTGTATAATTTGCAACTTATCGCATATGGGATGAAGATTAAACTATGGATTACTCCTCAATGTCTTCAGCAACCTATTGAGGTACTCCATGACCAAGACAAACAAAAAGGAGACAAAGGATCTCCTTGCCGTAGCCCATTCCTAGCTGGAAATGGCACACTAGGCTTCCCATTGATTTTGATAGAGTATGACACACTGCTAACACAAGCTATTACCCATTGAACAAAAATATCAAGAAAGTTTAGGCTACAAAGAATTTTCTCCATAAAAGTCCATTCTAGGGAATCATAAGCCTTTTGCATATCTACCTTCATCATACACCTGGGAGACCTCCTTTCCTATTGTATCCTTTTACAAGCTCATGGCTTAGAATAATACTACTTGTGATCACCCTCCCATGTACAAATGCAGATTGATTATTATCTAACAATATATCTATTATTCTATGTAATATTCTAGTCAGCACTTTAGAGATGATTTAGTAAATCACTGTGCAGCAAGAGATATGCCTGAACTGTTTTATTGTGGATGGGTTCTTAACCTTTGGGATCAAGATTACTAAGGCACAGTTAATGTCCTTATACAGTTTAGTTGAATCAAAGAACTGAAGAACAACTTTGGTTACCTCACTTCCTATTATGCTCCATGATTTTTTGAAGAATAAAGCATTATAGCCATCACACCCCGGTGCCTTCTGATTATCGATGTCTGCCAAAGCTTCCCAGATCACCTGCCTAGTTACAATTTCAATAAGCTGCAATTGTTGCTCCCTATTTAAAATTTGTCCATCCTTCATCACCTATGGATTTATAGCAGGGATCCTTGTAGCATTTTCCCTAGCACTTGCTTGTAGAAACCAGAAATTTCTTCAGTAATTGCTTCTTCAATCTGAATTAGTTGGACATTTTCCTTTACCAAAATATTTATTCTATTCTGTGCTACTCTTGTCTTCATTGAAGCATAAAAGTAGGAAGTATTTGAATCCCCTAGTCTTAGCCACTGGTTTCTGGATTTCTGTTTAACTATACCTTCTTCTATAAGCCCCCATTTTTTGAGGTCTAGCCTAAGCTCCCTCTCCAGTTCATACAAGTCATCTAATTGCCTATGATCTCTCATTTGTTCTTGTAAGCTTTGCAGCTGTCTCCTAATCTCTTTAACTTTGATATCAATACCTTGGTAATGGATATTATTCAATTTCTTTAACCCTTGCTTAATCACCTTCAATTTTGTCCATATATTTTCCATGCCCATACCATTTACTTGTTCCATCCACCCATCCTTTATCACATCCAGGAGGACTTCATGATCGACAATGAAGTTAAAGAACTTAAATGGCCTTTTCCTTTTTCCAAAACTATCTTGCATTCTAACTATAGGTGTCAAACGGGCCGGTTTAACCCGTTATCGGACCGGCCCAGACCGGTACAAACCGGAACCAGACCGGCCCGGTTTATAGGGGGCCAGGGTGGGCTGGGATGGGTAGAGGGGTTAGGGCGGGTTTGGGTGGGTTTTGTTTTAGATCCGGTTAACCGGACCGGCTAACCCGGTTGGCATGAACAGTGCCCAAACCGGTTAGCCCGGCCCGGTTCAACGGTCAAATTTTTTTTTTAATTACAAATGGGGCCCACTATCCGTTGGAGGGCTAGAATATATCCGTTGGCCAACGGATTTTTTGCAAAAATGGCCATTTTTTATTTAATTTTTTATTTTTAACAATTTACAAAATTAACCTTTTTAAATTTTAATGATGTTGTTAAATTTTTACATAAATTTTATATAGCTACTGTTGAGTTTTAATTCATGATGTTGTTAAATTTTTCATAAATTTTATATAG
>MU673051.1:18253-36187 GCA_026770625.1 Nicotiana glauca
TTTCTATGAACAAGCTAAATGATAATTTATAGCAATTATATAATTATTATGCAAATGTAATTGATAATGCTGCTTCTACTGTAGGCAATGTTAATCTTACTATGCAATGTAGCACTTCTGCTACTGTGAATGACAAAGAAGGCTTTGATGATAGTTTTAATATTTTTTCTACATTTTCTAACACTCAAACAAGTTGCAGGAACATTGATGAACTTCAATTCTACTTGCAGAAGCAAAAGGAGCCTCGTACAAAGGATTTTTCTCCGTTGGGATGGTGGCAAGAGAATGGAAAGCATTTTCCTGTTCTTTTCGCAATGGCTCGGGATGTGCTGAATGTGTCAATTTCAACTGTTGCATCGGAGAGTGCATTTAGCCAAGCAAGACAACAACTTGGAGACACTCGTCACTCATTGGGAAGCAATGCTTTGGAAGTGTTAGTATGCTTCAGAGATTGGATTAGATCGGAAAGAAGAAATCAAGGACGTGAAGATGTTGATAGCCCAGAAGACGAAGAACTTGGAAATATATTAACACATGGTAACCCATTCGAATTTAACACTCCAGAAGAAGGCCAATCAGTTCATATTGATTATGAGGAACTTAGTAGGGCAATGCAAAACCTTTGAATTTACTTGTTAACAATGTAAACATTTGATTTGTAAGTTTGAAATTTAAATTATGAAATAAAAGTAGCACTTGCATTAAGTGCAATTTTTTCTCATCTACCTTGTATTATTTAAATTAATACAAAGTATTAATATAACTTACAAATTACAATAGTTATACAAAATTCCAAAAAAAAAATTAAAAATATAGTAAACCCGGCCCGGCCCGTATAACCCGTAACCCGTACGGTTCAATTTTTACCCGGATGAACCCCAACCCGTTAAGACATAACCCGTATCCGGCCCGGACCCCAACCCGTACGGGTTCAATTTCCACGGGCCCGGATCGGCCCGGCCCACCCGCTTAACACCCATAATTCTAACATATAAGAGGGTGTGATCAGAAAAAAATGGATCCATAGTAACAACTTCTAGTTGGGGATAGGAGTCCATCCATTCTGCATTTACCAAAGCTCTATCTATTCTGCTATGAACTTGGTTATTTGACCTAAATTTCTAATTTATTAGGACTCTCTTTCTTGAAAGAAGAAAAATGACTTTTAAAAGGAATAAATCTCCTTCATATGTCATATCCTTTTCTTAGAGGAGAAGTTTTATAATTCTATAAATTGATGTTTTCTTCTCACAGCAAGAACAATAATATCATTGTCACGACTCGGATTTCCCACCCTCGGGACTCGTGATGGCGCCTACTCGTAGAAGCTAGGCAAGCCACAATCTTAGAAATCATTAAATCCTTTTGTTTTTAATTCCTTTTTAACCAATTAAATTAATAGGGAACAAACAATTAAATAATAGCGGAATGTGAAATTTAGCGGAAGTCTTAAATAAAATATAAAACCAAAATATCCTGAAGACCAACACATGCCTCTAACCAGAACCTGGTGTCACAACATCCACAGACTGTCTAGGATTACTATAAATAAGTACTTGAAAGAAAAGAACATAGCCTGTCTAAAGTACAATGACAACAGAACATAAAAATTGATAGAAGAGACACCGGGCCTGCGGACGCTAGCAGGGCTACCTTAGAGTCTCGGACTGAAGGATAGCTCGCGATCTACTGCTGAGGACCAAATTCCCTTCTACACATACTACAGAGTGTAGTTTCAGCACAACCGACCCCATGTGCTGTTAAGTGCCTAGCCTAACCTTGGCGAAGTAGTGACGAGGCTAGACCAGACTACCACATAAACCTGTGCAGTTATATAAATATACAGCGGAACAGAGATAACCAATCAATATGGGAGGAGGAGCATGCTGTGGGAAGATAACAACTCCGAGTAAAAATTATCAAGTAACGAAAGAGCAACATAACTTCGACATCAATAAAGAATCAGAAATCAATAAGTGCACGGCATCACCTTCGTGCTTTTACTCTCGTCCTCACCAAGCAATGATATAATAAAAACGTGCACGACATCACCCTTCGTGCTTTTACTCTCTTTCCTCACCAAAGCAATTATATGATAAAATGTGCACGACATCACCCTTCGTGATTTTACTCTCTTTCTTCACATATAATGAATAGAATCGACACGGAATGGTACATCGTACGGCACTGCATCACCCTTCGTACTTTACAATCTTTCCCCACAATATCAACATTGCACGACATCACCCTTCGTGCTTTAACACTCTTCCTCACCCAAACAACAATCACAAACAAGGGCAAGGGAAATAAACAAGAACATATAGAAATCTCGGCAAGGGAACAACAATTAAACAATTAAACCCTGGAAAGGGAACAACAATTAAAAAATTAAATCCTGGCAAGGGAACAATAATTAATATAATTAAATCTCGGCAAGGGAACATTTCAATAACTCTTTCTCTATATTTCACTTATACTTCATAACTCGCTTTACCACTTGAGCCAATGATCCAAAGGGTTCAATCATCTCATATACTTTCACAATTCATAATATAACTCGAGCCTATGCTCCAAGATGTTCAAAGGTCTCAATTCCTTCCACAAACTTTTCACAACAACTAGAAATCATCACCAAAGCATGAAGAATACAATGAAATCAAGATAGTCACAACATAAAGACTCACGGTCATGCGAGACACCAATGTATAGATACTCGTCACCATGCCTATACATTGTACACGACTAATACCACATAGCAAATAGGACTAAACTCCTAATCCCTCAAGCTAAGGTTAGACCAAACACTTACCTCAAAACTTTCACGGCCAACTTAATCCTCAATTACCGCCTTTTCTTTCGAATTTCGGCTCCAAATCAATTGTATCTATACATAAATGACTTCATAACATCAATAAATGCTAAACAATTTGAATCCAATGCCTAATTATAGCATTCCAATAATTCTTCCCAAAAACCCAAAAATTGAACCCGGGCCCGCTTGGTTAAAATACGAGGTTCGGACCAAAATCAAATCCCCCATTCACCCACGATCCCAAATATATAATTATTTCCAGAATTCGACCCTAAAACGGGGTCTAAATCACCATTAATAAAAAAGCCCTAGTTCTACCCAAATCCCTATTTTTCTACCCTTAATTACATGTTTTAGGCCTAGAATTCTAGTGGGTGTTAATGGAAAATGAAGGAAACAAGTTAAATATTACTTACCTAAGAAGCTTTGGTGAAGAAGTCCTTCAAAAATCGCCTAGGAGCTTTGGAGAAGAAGAGGTTTTGTGAAATTTTAAGAAATCCCGAAAGTGTTATGTTTTTGGCTTTTAAAAATCACTGGGCGAAAATGTGAATCGCGTTCGCGACAGGCTCTTCGCGTTCGCGATGGGTCAGGCTGCATAAGACTTCGCGTTCGCCGACCACGGCTCGCGTTCGCGAAGTAGGAACAGCTCGAGCCTCGCATTCGCATTCCAAGTATCGCGTAGGGTATTTACCCTACCCCCTGCCAAGGCCCACTTTGGCCTTCGCATTCGCATGACCAGTTCGCTTTCGCGAAGGGATGACCCCCTACTACCTCGCATTCACGACCTAGTCTACGCGTTCGCGTAGAAGGATTTTCCTTTCGTCAAATTTTGCACGTTGCGTTCGCGTAGGTACTCTCGCGAACGCGAAGAAGGAGGCATCAGAAATCCAATAGCTGAGGAATCTGCAACATATTCTAAGTTCGAAACCTTCTAAAACACATCCGAAACACACCCGAGCCCTCAGGGCTCCTAAACAAACACATGTAATAACTCAACAACATCGTACAAACTTATCCGTGCGATCAAATCACCAAAATAACCTCAAAAAAATGAATCAAACCTCAAAATCAAGAACTTTTTCTCAAACTTCATCAAGTATCAAATTTAGCGATTCAAGTTCGAATCACGTCAAACGATGTCCGTTTTCAACCAAATTTCACAGGAATGACTTAAACCATATATAAGACTTGTACCAGATGCCGAAACCAAAATACAGCCAGATACCAACACGTTCTAATCAATTTTCATTTCAAATTTCCTTAAACAATTTCATAAAACAATTTTACTTAAAAATTCATTTCTCGGGCTTGGGACCTCGGAATTCGATTCCGGGCATACGCCCAAGTCCCATATTTTCTTACGAACCCTCCGGGACCGTTGGATCACGGGTCCGAGTGCGTTTACCCAAAATGTTGACCGAAGTCAATTTACTCATTTTATAATCAAAACTTAGCATTTTTCATAGATTTTCATATTTAAGCTTTTCAGCTACGCACCCCGGACTGCGCATGCAAATCGAGGTTACTCTAAATGAGGTTTTCAAGGCCTCGGATTCATAGAATTTAATTTAAAATGGTCATCACATTCTCCACCTCTAAAACAACTGTTCGTTCTCGAATGGACATAAGAAGGAAGTACCTGAGTCGGTAAAAAGATGGGGATAATGGCTTCGCATATCGAACTCACCTTCCCAGGTCGATGCCTCAGTAGGCTGACCTCTCCACTGAACACGAACTGAAGGAAAAATCTTCGACCTCAACTGATGAACCTACCGGTCTAGAATAGCTATCGGCTCCTCCTCATAAGACAAGTCCTTGTCCAACTGGACAGTGCTGAAATCTAACACGTGGGATGGATCGCCGTGATACCTCCGAAGCATGGACACATGAAACACTGGATGCATGACTGATAAGCTCGGCGGCAAATCAAGTCTATAAGACACCTCTCCTACTCGATGAAGAATCTCAAACGGACCAATGAATCTAGGGCTAAGCTTGCCCTTCTTCCCAAATCTCATCACGCCCTTCATAGGCGACACTCGGAGCAATACCCACTCACCAATCATAAAAGCCACATCTCGAACCTTGCAGTCTGCATAACTCTTTTGCCTGGATTGAGCCGTACAAAGCCTATCCTGAATGATCCTGACCTTGTCCAAGGCCTCCTGAACCAGATCTGTACCCAACAACTGAGCCTCTCCCAACTCAAACCATCCAACCAGAGATCGACACCGCCTACCATATAAAGCCTCATAAGGAGCCATCTGGATGCTCAACTGGTAGCTGTTGTTGTAGGCAAACTCCACTAAAGGCAAGAACTGATCCCACGAACCTCCAAAGTCAATGACACAAGCTCGGAGCATATCCTCCAAAATTTGAATAGTCCACCCCGATTACTCGTCCGTCTGGGGATGAAATGCTGTGCTCAACTCAACCCGTGTGCCCAACTCTCGCTGAACTGCTCTCCAGAAATGTGAGGTAAACTACGTACCCCGATCCGAAATGATGGATACGGGCACACCATGAAGACGAACAATCTCCTGAATGTAGATTCTCAGCTAACCTCTAAGAAGAATAGGAGACTGCCATAGGAATAAAATGCACTAACTTGGTCAGCCTATCAACAATAACCCATACTGCGTCGAGCTTCTTCCGAGTCAGCAAAAGTCTAGTAATAAAGTCCATATAATCCGCTTCCACTTTCACTCGGGAAGCTCAATCCTCTGAAATAAACCACCAGACCTCTGATGCTCGTACTTAACCTGCTGACAATTCAAACAACGAGCCACATATGCTACGATATCCTTCTTCATTCTACGCCACCAATAATGCTGCCGCAAATCCTGATACATCTTCGCGACGCCCGGATGAATAGAGTACCGGGAGCTATGAGCCTCCTCCAAAATCAACTCTCGGAGCCCATCCACATTAGGCACATACTCGACCCCGCAACCTCAAAACTCCATCATCATCTAAAGTAACCTGCCAGGCATCTCCGTGCTGCATCGTGTCTCTAAGGATACCCAAATGGGGATCATCATACTGCCGATCACGGATAAGCTCCAATAATGAAGATCGAGTGACCGTGCAAGCTAACAAACGATTGGGCTCGGAAACATCCAGTCTCATGAACTGATTGACTAAAGCCTGAACATCCAAGCAAGCAGCCTCTCACCGACCGGAATATAAGCAAGACTGCCCATATTGGCTGACTTCCTACTCAAAGCATCGGCCACCACACTGGACTTTTCCGAATGATACAAAATGGTGATATCATAATCCTTCAACAATTCCAACCACCTCCTTTGCCTCAAATTCAACTCTTTTTGTTTGAACAAATACTGAAGACTTCTGTGATCCGTGAACACCTCATATGCCACGCCATACAGATAATGCCTCCAAATCTTCAATGCATGAACTATGGCTGCCAACTCCAAATCATGAACCAGATAGTTTTTCTCATGAATCTTCAACTGCCTCGAAGCATAGGCAATGACTTTGCCATCCTACATCAATACTGCTCCAAGACCAGCACGGGAAGCATCACAATAAAATGTATAAGGACCTGAACCTATGGGCAAAACCAGCACTGGTGCCGTAGTCAGAGCTGTCTTGAGCTTCTGAAAGCTTGCCTCACACTCATCCGACCATCTGAACTGGGCACCCTTCTGGGTCAATCTGGTCATCGGGGCTGCAATAGATGAAAACCCCTCCACGAACCGATGATAGTAGCCTGCCAATGCCAAGAAAATCCGAATCTCTGTAGCTGATGTTGGTCTGGGCCAGTTCTTGATTGCCTCAATCTTCTTTGGGTCCACCTGAATACCCTCTGCTGATACAACATGACCCAGAAATGCAACTGAACTCAACCAGAATTTACACTTCGAGAACTTAACATATAACCGACTATCCCTCAGAGTCTGAAGAACCACTCTAAGGTGCTTCTCGTGCTCCTCCTGGCTGCGGGAATATATCAATATATCATCAATGAAGACTATCACGAACGAGTCCAAATAAGGCCGGAACACTCGGTTCATCAAGTCCATAAAAGTTGCTGGGCATTTGTCAACCTGAATGACATAACCAAGAACTCATAATGCCCATACCGAGTGCAAAAAGCTGTCTTAGGGACATCGGATGCCCTAATCCTCAACTGATGGTAGCCAGATCACAAGTCAATCTTTGAAAATACCTTGGCACCTGAAGCTGATCGAACAAATCATCAATCCTCGACAGTGGATACTTATTCTTGACTGTAACCTTGTTCAATTGGCGGTAATCAATACACATTATCATTGACCCATCCTTCTTCTTAACAACTAGTACCGGCGCATCCCAAGGTGAAACAGTGGGTCTAATGAAACCCTTCTCAAGCAAATCCTACAACTGTTCCTTTAGCTCTTTCAATTCAGGCAGGGCCATACGATACAACGAAATAGAAATAGGCTGAGTGCCCGAAGCCAAATCAATGCAAAAGTCAATATCCCTATCGGGTGGCATACCCGGCAGGTCTGAAGGGAAAATATCAGGAAACTCACAAAGAACGGGCACAGAATCAATAAAGGGAACCTCATCACTAGAATCACGAACATAGGCTAAATAGGCCAAACACCCCTTCTCGACCATATGCCGAGCTTTCACATACGAAATAACACTGCGGGTAGAATGACCAGGAGTCCCTCTCCACTCTAAATGAGGCATACCCGGTAAAGCTAAGGTCACGGTCTTGGCATGACAGTCCAAGATAGTGTGGTAAGATGATAACCAGTCCATCCCCAATATAATATCAAAGTTAACCATGTCTAAAAGCAAAAATCTACATGAGTCTCAAGACCCCCAATCACCACAATACAAGAATGATAGACTCGATCGACCATAATAGAATCACCCACCGGTGTAGACACATAAACAGGAACACTCAATGCATCACTAGGCATGACCAGGTGCGGGGCGAAATAAGATGAAACATACGAATACGTAGACCCTGGATCAAATAACACTGAAGCATCTCTATCACAAACTAGAACCGTACTTGTAATAACTGCATTTAAAGCCTCAGCCTCGGACCTGGCCTGAAGAGCATAACATCGAGGCTGGGCCCCACCACTCTGATCTACCTCTCTGGGACGACCTGCAGTTGGATGGCCTCTATCTCTAGAAGCCTAAGCTCCACCTCTAGTACCTCTACCTCCATCTTTAGCACCTCAACCCCAACCCTAGCTAGCTGGGCGGGCTGTGGAACACCTGGTGCCTGAACCATGGCACGGGAACCTTGATGCTGAAAGCTACTTGGTGCTCGAGGGCAAAACCTAGCAATGTGACCCGTATCACCACAAGTGTAACAAGCCCTCGGCTATTGAGACCGCTGATTCGATCGACCTGAATGACCACCCTGGAAACTCTAGCGGCAGTGCATTAATAGGAGCTGGCGGTGCACTGAAGGGCTGCTGATCAGAATAGTGTGTGTGAGAACTACGACCACCTGAAGCACCGTGAGAAACCTGGAGTGCTGACTAAAAGGGCCTAGGAGGATGACCTTTATCATACGAATCTTTGCCTCCAGACGAGGCACCACTAAATCTGCCTGATTGACGGGGTCGCTTGTCTGCCCTATGAACACCCCCTTGTGATAATACCATCTCAACCCTCTGGGCCACATTGGCCGCCTCCTGGAAGGATATCTCACTCCCAACCTCTCTGTCCATCTAAAGATGAATCGACTGGAAGATCCCATCAATAAACCGTCTCACTCTCTCCCTCTCAGTGGGAAGTATAATACGAGCATGGTGAGCCAAATCAATGGACCTGGTCTCGTACTGGGTGACTGTCATGGATCCCTATTGGAGACGCTCGAACTGCCTCCGATAGGCCTCTAACGGTGTGATAGGGAGAAACTTCTCCAGAAATAGCTGCGTCAACTGCTCCTAGGTCAAGGCTGGTGATCCTGCTGTTCTAGCTAAGCAATAATCCCTCCACCAAGTCTTGGTGGATCCAGATAACTGAAATGTAGCAAAATCAACCCCATTGGTCTCAACAATACCCATGTTCTGAAGAACCTCGTGGTAGCTGTCCAGATAATCCTGGGGATCCTCGGTAGATGCACCGCTGAAGGTAGTAGTGAAGAGCTTGGTGAACTTGTCCAACCTCCACAAAGCATAGACAGACATAGCTGCTCCATCACTGGCCTGGGCTACCACACCTGGTTGAGCTGCTCCAACTGGCTGAATTGCTGGAGTCTGAATCTGGGGAGCTACCTGCTCTGGAGTGCGAGTAGCAGGAGTCTGGGCTCGTCCTCCAGCCTGAGAGACGGCTGGTGCTATAGGAAGTAAACCTGCTCTGGTAGCACTCTCCATAAGGCCCACTAGATGGACCAGAGCATCCTGAAGAACTGGGGTGGCAATAAACCCCTTTCGGACCTGAGCTGGGCCTACCGGAACTGCTGGGGCTGGAACCGCATCATCAAAATCGACCTGAGGCTCCGCTACGGGTGCTGTTGCCCTGTGCTGAGCTCTGCCCCTGACTCGGCCTCTAGCACGGCCTCGACCTCGCCCTCTACCCCTCGTGGGAGCTGCTGGAGGCTAGGACTGCTGATCGGTAGAAGAGGAAGCGTGTGTCCTCACCATCTGCAAAAGAACAGAGTAGAAATTCAATTAGCATTGAGAAACCAAATCGCACGACAAAAAATAACAAATGTGAAACTTTTCCCAACTCTGTAACCTCTGGGGGATAAATACAGACGTCTCCGTACCGATCCCTCAGACTCTACTAAGCTTGTCCATGAATTGTAAGACCTATGTAACCTAGAACTCTAATATCAACTTGTCACGACCCGTATTTTTCACCCTCGGGAGTCGTAATGGTGCCTACTCGTAGAAGCTATGTAAGCCACATCTTAGAAATCATTAACTCCTTTTGTTTTTTAATTCATTTAACCAATTAAATTAACAAGGACTAAACAATTAAATAATAGCGGAATGTGAAATTTAGCGGAAGTCTTAAATAAAATATAAAACTAAAATATCCTGAAGACCAACACATGCCTCTAATCAGAACCTGGTGTCACAACATACACAGACTGTCTAGGATTACTACAAATACGTGTTTGAAAGAAAAGAACATAGTCTGTCTCGAGTACAACGACAACTGGACATAAAAAATAATAGAAGAGACGCCGGGCCTGCAGACGCAAGCAGGGCTACCTCTAAGTCTCGGACTGAATGATAGCTCCCGATTTACTGCTGAGGACCAAATACTGCTCCGGGATCTGCACACAGTGCAGAGTGTAGTATCGGCACAACCGACCCCTTGTGCTGGTAAGTGCCTAGCCTAACCTCGGCGAAGTAGTGACGAGGCTAGACCAGACTACCACATAAACCTGTGCAGTAATATAAATATATAGCGGAATAGAGATAACCAATCAATATGGGAGGCAGAGCATGTTGTGGGGAAGCTAATGAATCCGAGTAAAAATCATCAGGTAACGAAAGAGCAACATAACCCAGACATCAATAAAGAATCAGAAATCAATAAGTGCACAACATCACCCTTCGTGCTTTTACTCTCATCCTCACCAAGCAATTATATAATAAAAACGTGCACGACATCACCCTTCGTGCTTTTACTCTCTTTCCTCACCAAAGCAATTATATGATAAAATGTGCACGGCATCACCCCCTCGTGCTTTTACTCTCTTTCCTCACATATAATTAATAGAATCAACACGGAATGGTACATCGTGCGGCACGACATCACCCTTCGTGCTTTACACTCTTTCCTCATAATATCAACATTGCACGACATCACATTTCGTGCTTTAACACTCTTCCTCACCCAAACAACAATAAAAAATAAGGGCAAGGGAAATAAACAAGAATATATTGAAATCCCGGCAAGGGAACAACAATTAAACAATTAAATCCCGACAAGGGAACAACAATTAAACAAGTAAATCCTAGCAAGGGAACAACAATTAATATAATTAAATCCCGGCAAGGGAACATGTCAATAACTCTTTCTCTATCTTTCACTTATACTTCATAACTCGCTTTACCACTTGAGCCAATGATCCAAAGGGTTCAATCATCTCATATAATTTCACAATTCATAATATAACTCGAGCCAATGCTCCAAGATGTTCAAAGGTCTCAATTCCTTCCACAAACTTTTCACAACAACTAGAAATCCCCACCAAATCATGAAGAATACAATAAAATCAAGATAGTCAGAACATAAAGACTCACGGTCATGCTAGACACCAACGTATAGATACTTGTCACCATGCCTATACGTCGTACACGACTAATACCACATAGAAAATAGGACTCAACTCCTAATCCCTCAAGCTAAGGTTAGACCAAACACTTATCTCAAACTTCCACGGCCAACTCAATCCTCAATTACTGCCTTTCCTTTCGAATTTCGGCTCCAAATTAATTGTATCTATACATAAATGACTTCATAACATCAATAAATTCTAAACAATTCTAATCCAATGCCTAATTATAGCTTTCCAATCACTCTTCCCAAAAACCCAAAAATCGACCCCGGCCTCGCTTGGTTAAAACACGAGGTTCGGACCAAAATCAAATCCCCCATTCACCCATGAGCCCAATTATATAATTATTTCCAGAAATTGACACCAAAACAAGGTCTAAATCACCATTAATCAAAAAGCCCTAGTTCTTCCCAAATCCCTGATTTTCTACCCTTAATTACATGTTTTAGGCCTAGAATTCTAGTGGGTGTTAAGGGAAAATGAAGGAAACAAGTTAAATATTACTTACCAAAGAAGCTTTGGTGAAGAAGTTCTTCAAAAATTGCCTAGGAGCTTTAGAGAAGAAGAGGTTTTGTGAAATCTTAAGAAATCCCGAAAGTGTTCTGTTTTTGGCTTTTCAAAATCTCTGGGCGAAAATGTGCGTCGCGTTTGCGACAGGCTCTTCGCGTTCGCGATGGGTCAGGATGCATAAGCCTTTGCGTTTGGTGACCACGGCTCGCTTTCGCAAAGTAGGAACAGCTCGAGCCTCGCGTTCGCATTCCAAGTATCGCGTTCGCGTAGGGTATTTACCCCACCTCCTGCCCAGGCCCACTTTGGCCTTCGCGTTCGCGTGACCATTTTGCATTCGCGAAGGGATGACCCCCTACTGCCTCGTGTTCATGACCTGGTCTATGCGTTCGCTTAGAAAGATTTTCCCTTCGTCAGATTTTACACATCGCGTTCACATAGGTACTTCCACGAACGCGAAGGAGGAGAAATCAGAAATCTAACAACTGAGGAATCTGCAACATTTTCTAAGTACGAAACCTTCCAAAACACATCTGAAACACACTCGAGCCCTCGGGGCTCCTAACCAAACACATGTACTAACTCAATAACATCGTACGAACTTATCCGTGCGATCAAATGGCCAAAATAACCTAAAAAAAAATGAATCAAAATCAAGAACTTTTTCTCAAACTTCATCAAGTATAAAATTTAGCGATTCAAGTCTGAATCACGTCAAACGACGTCCGTTTTCAACCAAATTTCACAAGAATGACTTAAACCATATATAAGACCTGTACCGGGCGCCGGAACCAAAATACGGGCCATATACCAACACGTTCTAATCAATTTTTATTTTAAATTTCCTTAAACAATTTCAAAAAACAACTTTACTTAAAAATTCATTTCTCGGGCGTGGGACCTCTTAATTCGATTCCGGGCATACGCCCAAGTCCCATATATTCCTACGGACCCTCCAGAACCGTCGGATCACGGGTCCGGGTGCGTTTACCCAAAATATTAACTGAAGTCAAATTTACTCATTTTATAATAAAAACTTAGCATTTTTCACAGATTTTCATATTTATGCTTTTCGGCTACGCGCCCGGAATGGGCATGCAAATCGAGGTAACTGTAAATGAGATTTTTAAGGCTTCGGAGTCATAGAATTTAATTTAAAATAAGTGTCATTATATAGTCTTGTTTAGGGAAGATCTCTCTCTCAATAGTTTTTATATTTTTTGTACTAGTTTTTATATGAAGTTCAATTGACCAAAACCCATTATAATAGCATGTTTTAATATAATTCTTTTGGTGTCTGATTTATTGCCCACCAAGTTTTGTATTGTTAGCTTTCATGAGCCCCATGTTATTTCGATCTCAACAGATATTTATCCTACAAAGTTCAACACACTTAATGTAATACTCCATAAATTCGAATTAGGTGTGAATGTATTAAATGAGTACTAATACGATTTTTAGGCATGTTAATTCCTATCGAGATGATTATGGGTGGAAATTGTTATTTTATAATCAAGACGGAGAGTGATGTGCATAAGATGCGATAAATTGACTAAGCTTATGAAATGTATGTATTTCAAACTATTTCATGTAAATCTGTTAGGAATTTTGGAACACTTAAAATATTAAAGTTGTAGGCCTTTGGAATACCTTTACAATGATATATTATTTAGCCCGAATAGATCTTTGTGCAAAATATTATGTGCATTTTACTGGATAATGTACAGCCTGCATGCTTAGCTGTTCCTATGCGCGACAACACACTTGTGGCAGCGCCACTTCCCTTGCTGCACGTCTAGGTGTGCGATTGGACCTTCAGCTTCGTGGGTGGAAGTGCACCCGGAGGGTCATTTTAAAAGCCCTACCTCATCACCCACACCCCAAAATATGAAAATTTGCTCTAGAAGGGAAGCTCTCAAGAACCCAACTTCCTCCAAGATCCCTCCATCATCCAAGATAATTTCTAATGACGATTCTAAGTTAATTTCAATTCTCCAACACCTTATTAATACGGGCAAACTCTTTAAATTATTAGATATTGGTTCGTGATATCATTGTTGAGAAAAGACACTCTAGATCTCGAATTCAAGAGGATTGGACGTAAAAAGGTAATATCTTCACCCTCTACTAGATTATAGTATTGGATTAATAATTATAGACTCTAGTTCATGAGATACGATTTGATGAATTTGATAGAAAAACATGAACGATTAGAGGTTTGGGTTGTTCATTGTTGATTACTCCCTCCGTTTCAAATTAGATGAGGTACTTTTCTTTTTAGTTTGTTCCAAAATAAATGATACATTTCTAAATTTGGAAATACTTCAAATTTAAACTTTTAATCTTATCCATTTTACCCTTAATGAGAAGCTTTTATAACTACACAAATGTCATGGCCCTACAAAGCTTTTACCCCTTAAGATTTTAAGACCACAAATTTTAAAAGTCTTTTTTTTCTTAAACTTCGTGCTGAGTTAAACTAGTTCATCTTAATTGAAACAGAGGGAGTATTAGTTAAGGGCGTTGTTTAACTTATGGGTGATAAAGAATGATATTGATTATAAGAAATTTAAGATTTTAGAATTTATCTACGAGCAATAGAATGGGTTGTTGGGTGTAGAAACACCATTAATAAGGGTGATGAGGCTTTACGACCATAAGGTATTTGATGAAATGCCCAAGTGACTAAAAATATGAGCACTAATGCTAATATTGGTTCCTCTTGATATATATTGCAATAGATTATCATTGAAAGAGGCGACGAACATTGTGATACACTTGAAAAGGTCAGAGTTAATGTATATGAGGCTAACCCTCTATGTTTGGGAATATTGATGATCCTCCCTACGCTACGTTCTTCTACAACGTTACTAATTGCCTCAGAAATATAATTAAGCTTAGTTCCTTAAATAGTTACAGAACTTCTATTCTCTAGCTTCGTAATTCGTTCATGACTTTTATTCCGAACATTGTGAGCTTAGTGCATAATTACTATAGATCTGTGTTTGATACCCATGAGTCTCAGTCTAGATGACTCAGCATGTCATAAATAGTTGAAGCTTCTGTTCTCAAAATTAGTTCATGTATACATGTCTCTGTCTAGTCCTATTCAGTGTTCCAGTATCATATAACTCAGTATGATTCAATATTTCAGCATCATACATTGCAGTATGATTCTCAGTTCCTGATTTTAATCTTTGAATGCTGAACACCTATAGTTGGTCCTAAGACCACATTTTATGCTTTATGCATCTTTGGGATTAAGGCCGCAATTATGTATACATATGCTTGGGCCCGAGCCACAGATTGTGCACACATATATATCGGGCATGAGGTTGTAGTTTATTTATTCAAATAAACAGGTGGTTCATCATTAAGAAGAGGGAGTATTCATATCATTACTTCTTTTGTTCAGTTATTAGTTATCAGTTTAACTATCAATTATGAGTTATCAATTATTAGTTATTAGTTATTAGTTATCAATTCAGTTACTCGTTATGATATCAGTTTAGTTTCAGTTTCAGCATATATAATTCTTTCTTTCAATTGCTTTACATACCAATGCAATTTAAATGTATTGACGTCCCTTTCGCCCGAGGCTTGCATCTTGTTTATCTAGAAAAGAAGAATTTCGGTCAAAGGCTATTTTTAGAAGTACTCGAGTTACTGATAATCAATAAAAGGAATATTCTTGTAATAAGAAAGGAAATTTAAAGTATGGAATATTAAAGTAATCGATATAAAGCAGAAACAAATAATTGTATTCCAATGATAATCAAAATGTGTCCATACAAATGATATTTCTATTTCTTATATAGTCATTTCTAAATACAACGTCTTTTCCCCTTTATGACTAAGTCATTATGAGAATTAATGACATCAATGGAATGTTATAATTGGTAATCGTAACTGTTTCATGAAGATTCTGTAACGTTTGTAATCATTCATGCCCATTAACTGAAGATCAATGAATCTGTCTGTCACGACCCAATTTCCAAACCCGGTCGTGATGATGCCTCTCGTGTGTGTGCACGTGATTTTTGTCCTAAGCAAATTATTTCCAAAATTCAAACAAAACAATTTCTTTACTTTTTTTTGAATTTTTTGTGAATTTTTTGTGTTATTTTTGGTTAATTGTTTGTATTTTATTTGTGCATTTAATACATATAAAAAATACAAAAAATACATTTGGCATTTGCATTTAGGATTTAACTTCATATTTTAGGATTAATTAGTGGTTAAGTTGTTTTTAGAACACAATATGAAGAAAATAACAAAAATAGTTCACTTTTGCATTTTAATTGTTTTAATTGTGAATTCGCCACGGAATAGTTTTTAAAACAATTTAAGGCATTAATTAGTGTTAGTTTAATTTTTATTTTTATTTTTTGCCTCTTTCTAGAAATCAAAAAATAATACAAAAATACAAAATGAAAAATAAACAAAAAGGGGAATTAAAAGAGGTAAAAGGAAGGCTTTTAATTAAAATGGTTTTGCCTTCCAAATTTTGGGCTGATTAATCTCAAAGTCCAAACCTAAAAGAGTGAATCCCATGCCCAAACCAGCAGCACCCAGTCCAGGCCCAAACTAACCCCCACCCGGTCCATTCTCAGATGCCCAAACGACCTCGTTTCCCACCCAGTCGATCTCAGCCTTTGACTCCCTCAATCCCACGGTTGTTATTAATTTTTACACTTACATAAAAATGTCTGAAACTAATTCAGACCCTAAAAAATATTCCCCTCTCTTACTCGTACTAACCCCCTCCCCTATAACGCCGGCGACCGCCCTAACCCCACAGTTGCCCCACCGTACCTCCGCCGTCCGCCGCCGGCCGAAAATCACCGGCGGCGGCGGCGAAGCTCCAAATCACCCCAAAATTTCACCACTGAATCCCCGTCTCCTCCTCGTTCCAAATCTGTAAATCTCGTTCTTCAAATCCTAGCCATTTGTTTCGAATTTCAGATCAAAATTTCGGGCAAAACACAAACTAACCCAAACCACCCCAAAATTACACCACTGGCTCTCTTCGTTCCCCTCATTCCAATTCCACCAATGGTTTCCTTCGAATCAACACCTAGCCTCTCGAATCTAGATTTGAAATCCAACTCCAAAACCTTAGTTGGTCCAAACAGTCCCAAATTGATCCCTCATAGTCCCCATGACCCCTTCACCTTGAATCTCAGGCCAAAAGCTCTCATATCTCATCGGGCTGTCTCCAATTTCACATCTAGGGTTTTCAAGTTTTCCACCTGTTAGAGTTCTAATAATTCTGAGAATTTTAGTTAATGTTATATGTTCATTTTTGACAAAATGAACCTATAACATTAATTAGAATTCCAGAAATCAATTAAGTTTGAAGACCAAAATCTGTAAGTTTTCTTTTCTGTCTTTTCTTTAGTTTTCTATTAGTTTGATTCATTGTTTTGTATATTCGATCAAGCATAGTTTTGATTTCCAGTTTAGAGATTGTTATAAATAGGTTAATTCTTTTAGGTCAATTTTCATTTATTTTGTTTAAATTCTGATTTGATTTTTGTTTTGTTTTGTTAGTTTGAATGCTTAAATGTTAGTTGAATCAAACGATTGTTAGCTTAATTGGGTTTCTTATTACTTAGTCAGATTAGTGATTAATGCATGAAACAAAAATTTCCATCTTTATTATGCTGATCCTGTCCTGGTGATTAGTTTAGTTCAAATATACTTGATAGGGATTTTTAGTTCAGTAGTATAGGTTAACTAGGATTTTAGTTGGTTCTTATTAATTTCTGTCCGTTTTGTTTCCTGTGATTTGACTTGGATTTAATTTGATTTCAGCTCATAATTTTTGTTTTAGTTCTAATGGTTTAGTTGTTAAGTCAATGTTAGTGGTAACTAGTATTGGTTAGTTTCAATTTTAAGTTAGGATGATTGGTTATAGCTGATTTAGTCATTAGGATTAACTATAGTTAGTTTTTAACTCAAGTAAATGGCTTGGGTTTGGTCGGTAATTTCAGGGGGTTTTCATGGGTAGTTTGGGCATAGAAAAGGGCAGTTTTGTTAAGAATAGTAAATTCAAAACTAAGATAAGGGTAGTATAGTTATTGTATAGTGAAAAGAACACCCTTGGGCCTTCTAGAATAGGACTTTAGTGTACATTTTAGCAAACTTAGGGCAGTAACTTGAGAAACAAGTCAGAAATTGAAGGTTTAATAGGTGAAATCTGAAATTAAAAGAGGGAAAAATTGTGTGAAAGCTTCTAGAATATTCTGCCCCACTCATTGCTTATAAAAGGCACCCCTAGTGCCTTCTTTAACAAGTTTTTTCAGCCTCCAAAAATCCCCTCCAAAACTCTCTCTAT
>MU673053.1:0-13192 GCA_026770625.1 Nicotiana glauca
TGTTTGGTTGGAGGAATGACCTTAGGCATTCTTTGTTTATTTACGAAAACCTCTTTAGCCTTTCAAGCCTACCCTAGCTTAAATAATATCACTAGTACCCTATTTGAGCCTCTAAACCTTGGGAAATGTATAAGATATAGATAATTTTGTTTTTTAATTGTATTATTAAGTTAAATAAAATTGGAAAATTGTTAAGTGGCTTACCTAGCGAGTTGAGTTAGGTGCCATCACGACTGGTGAAATTTGGATCGTGACAGATAATTAATTTTTTATCACAATTTAATAATTATTATTTTTTCCAAAAACAATTACTATTTCAAAACCTAACGCCGTATTAATTTTTTAGAATAGAAATAAATGAATTTAACCAAGGTTCTTGAGAAATACTTATGATTTAAATTTTAAAACAACAAATAATTCATATGAAAGGAAAATAAGGAGGCAAAATTGGTCTTTATGATCAAAATATGACAGGAACAAAAATATTGCACAAATATCATGAAGGTTCCTTGTGGGAAACCAACCAAAAAAACTTTTCTCCTACTTTTTGTATTCTTTTAATATTTTGTATCCTTATTAGGAGAAGATATTAGAAAAAACTTATTTGATTTAGAACTTCTATATATTAGGAAAGTTTTTTGATTTTATAATTTTATCAAATGTACAATATGCTTTTAAAGGGTGATGTTTTATACCTCAATACCACACTAGAGGGGGGATAATTTGTGAGATGACCAATTTTTCGCTTAAACTGATTATGAAAGGACTTGGTTCTTCTATGTGTTCTAAGTACTACTGTTGCGGAATAATAAGCAAAGCAATTAAAGAACACAAGTATTTTTACGTAGAAAATACCTGGCTCAAAAGATGAAAAAACCACGGCCTACTACTCAGTAGGATTTTTCCTAACACTTCACTAAATCACTGTGCCAAAATAGCATTTACAAAACTCTTTGTAAACCTATGGATTAACTCTAATCTCGTCATGGAAACCAGCCTCTAACTGTTGCGAGAACTTCAAGTTAACTCTAATTTAAACTCAAAGTACCTATTACAATTGCTTCTAGATAAAGCCGAAAAGTACAATATGAAAATACCTACTACAATTGAACTAGAAATAAAGAAAGACACATAAAACTCTTTATGGAGTTGGTTCTTCAATCTGGTTCATGTAGTTTCAGGTTTGCACACTTGAATCACACACGAACTGCTTGCAAAAAGCCTTGCTATTTTGCTCTCAATTCACATTTAACTTCTGCATTTTTGTGCAACACTGTAACGTGGGAACATCCTGCAATTTATAGAGTAAGTAGATGAATAAATAACCAGAGTTCTGATGCAACTCTTCCTTGGTGGAAGAGTTCTAGTTGATTTCAACTTCTAACTCCTTCCCTATCTTGGATAGTGTTTTCTTTGATTAAGGACTCCTTCTCCTTATCAATTATGTAACATTTTCGATCAGGAGATATTAAATACACCAAGTTAATCTTATCTCCTTCACGTGCATCTCGCATGCTCGAATCTGCCCATTTTTATGCACCTGAGGGATGGACCTGGTTCATCTCTAGGTTCTTTTGTCAATAGTCAAAACTTAACCTTTACTCGGGCCAACAAATTCCCCCTTTTTGATGATGATAAACTCTGTGCTTTTGGCCCTGCCAGAACTCAACTCAACATCAATACAAAGTTAGAAATTTTTCACTTATCATCAAGGACTAGGTACATTAGGTTATAAACATCAATGTTCAAAGTGTAAAGCACAACCTTTTTCCCCCTTTTGGCATCATCGAAAAGTTACATAAAATGTGAGATAACCAGATTTTAAAGCTTACTCAGGGCCACTGGGGCTACTTCAAATGCAATCATGGATTAGTCATCATAGATCAAGCTAACAATTTTTACCATCAAAGAAATATAAATAAATAGTTAGAGCAAAAGACAGTGAATATCATTGATGATTGATAAGATTCTACCACAAAGCATAAGAAGAAATAAAAATACTGAAAACATGAGCAAAATAAACAAAAAGTCCCGAACTGGGTCACTGGTTGATCTACACTAGGCTAGGAAGCTTAAGGCTGGGAAGAACTAGGTGTTTGGTTTTTGACTTGGAGGAGTTTCAGCATACCTTGAAGGATGCCATCATTCTTCTCATTTTCTCTTACCGGCTCAGTTCTGAGAGCATCTCTTTTAGTCTCCACCTCAACCAACCTCTTCTTCGGCCTTTCAATCTCAGCATCCTTAGCCCCACTTTCTTGCACCAAGGCTCTGGCCTTGCTATTCACTAGTACCTTTTTGGATAAACTAGGTTCTTTAGGAGTGACATTGACTTCATAATCGCAAGCAATCAGAGTATTAACCCAAAAATGATCCATGCTTGAACTAACCTCCCATTTTTTCATAGGTACATTAAAATGTGCAAGCACGGTTGTGAGAATGAAGGCATAGGGAATCATATGAGTATTGGTGCCATAGATAACTCTATCAAGAAGCTGGACTATAGCTTTCAGTCACTTTCGTCAGCTGGTCTACGAGGGTTTCCTCTATAGATGAACCAAGTTCATCTCCCCAAACAACCATTGCACATGCGGCTTTAGTTAAACTCACAGGAGTGGGTGAAGAATCAGCCACTCTTATCCCATTTCCCCTCACAGCACTCCTAGCACCCTTGCTCTCCTTTTTTTCTTTTTCATTTTTACCACCAACTTCTCCAGATTCTATAGTCTCAACACTTACTATAGATTCTACAAATATATTTTCCAAATTATGTCTCATGAGAAACTTTAGAATCAGAAGGTACTTGTTCAATTTCGGAAGAATCACTTTCTTCCCCCCCCCCCCCCCCCCCGAGTAACAGACTTAAAAGAATCTAGGTAGTTTAATATGGTCAGGAGTCTTGAACGTAACTGGTTCACTTGTAACGGATAAGTTTACAAGAACTTTGTTATTTGGTAGGACTCTGCTCATGATCTAAATATAGTTATTTCAAATTATGCAAAGTGTAGGAAATATACCGTGTTATCTTGATGAACCAGGTTCTTCACTGATAATTCTCTTGTGTATTCTACATTTGCCAAAATAGAGAAAATATCATTAGAGATTAATAAGTCATTTTAACACATAGCATAAGAGTATACTATTGAAAGTATAAGACTGGGCAAGATTTAATCTAATTATACACAATTTACAGACATTCTAACCAAATTATTTTTTTCGTTTAACCTTGAACTGATCTTTTTAGGTGATCTTAATCATCCCTAATTCCAACCTGTTCCTCTCAAAGTGATCTCTACTTAAGGATTTTATGAAGATGTTAGCAATTTGCTTGTCGGTAGCACGAAACTCCATAGTGATCAAGCCTTTTTCATAGTTGTCCCTTAAAAAAATGGTGACTAACATCTATGTGCTTAGTTCTCTTATAATGAACTGCATTATTAGTCATACTAATAGCACTAGTGTTACAATAGAATATAAGGATGCAACCAACTTCAATAACAAAATCCATCAATTGCTACTTGATCCACAATAATTGAGCACAATCATGAAGCAGCAGCAACATACTCAACTTCAGTAGTAGATAAGGCCACTAAATTTTGCTTTTTAGTAGCCCATGACACAAGACATGAACCAAGGAAGTGTTCCATACCTGAGGTGCTCTTCCTATCCACTAGGAAACCTGCATAATCAGCGACAGCATATCCCACTAGGTTAAAATTACTACCTTTTAGATACCAAAGTCAAATGTCAGTGGTGCCTTTCAAGTATCTCAATATTCTCTTTACACTAGTCAAGTGGGACTCCTTTGGATTTGCCTGAAATCGAGCACAAAGACCTACACTGCACACAATGTCAGGTCTGTTAATAGTGAGATATAAAAGAGAACCAATCATTCCCCTATACAACTTCTGATCAACAGATGAACCAGGTTCATCTATATCCAATTTCGTGGATGTTGCAATAGGAGTGACAATTTCTTTGGATGTTCTCTCTTAGTTTTGATACTGAAGAATAGGTTCATGGGCAGGTTCCCTCGAGGTTTGAGGATCTGTTCTTCTCTAGTCAGTTCCCCCTGTCATGTTGCCCTGGGTAGAAGAACCTGTTCCATTACCTGTTCCTTCTTCTGGTGCAGCTTCAGTCTGGGCTGTAATTTCATTTAAATTTCTTACCAGCCTAATTGCTTCATCTTCATATTCATGTTTTCAGAAAGAGTGTTAGTTTCGTCAAAAATCACATGTACACTTTCTTCTACACACATAGTTCTTTTGTTATAGATCTTATAAGCTTTACTATGTAAAGAATATCCCAAAAGTACTCTCTCATCACTTCTGGGATCAAACTTACCAAGGGAATCTTTTTTATTATTGCGAACAAATTACTTGCATTTAATTGCCTTAAGATGGGATACATTTATCATTCTCCCTTTAAGTGACTCATAGGGAATCTTCTTAACAAGAGGTCTAGTCATGCAAACTTATGATGTAGCATGCAAAAATTTAGCAAACTTAGCATTTTCAAATTTAGTTTCATGATCAGACCTAATTGATGCAAGTTGATTACCTAGTTGTTTCTGAGTTTTTCTAACAAAAGAAGTAAACATGTCAAATGCTTTATCTTTATATGTTAAAAATAATTTCCAAGTAAACCTAGAGTAATCATCAACAAGCACCATCACATATCCTTTGCCACCTCTGCTTAATGTTCTCATTGGACCACTGAGATCCATATGGACCGGTTCCATCATTCTGGTGGTGCTTACCACTTTCTTGCATTTAAAAGAGGATCTTACCTGCTTCCCCCTTGCACAGCCTCACAAACTTTGTCTTCCTTGAACTTGATGTTAGTCAGCCCTATCACCAGGTCTTTGGAGACTAATTTGTTGAGTTGACTTAGACTTGCATGTCCAAGTCTCTTGTGCCAAAGGAGGGGATCATTGTCCAACACACTTAAGCAAGTGAGTTCATTTTCTGAAAGTGTGGACAAATCTACAATATATGTATTGTTTACTCTTTTTCCCTGCAAAACAATCTTGTCAGTGGTAAGATTAATCAGAAAATATTTGGTAGAGGTGAATGCTACCAGGTTACCTTTATCACATAATTGTGATACACTGATTAGACTGTACTTTAGGCCATATATCAAGTAGACATTCTCAATAGAGTGAGAATCAGTCTTACCTACCTTTCCAACCCCAATGATCTCACCTTTCTTCCCATTTCCAAAGGATATATTACTTCTTTTGAAGTCCTCAAGTGAAAGGAACTGGTTCTTGCTTCCTGTCATATTCTTTGAGCAACTACTATCCATGTACCATATTAGGCTGCTCCTCTTCACTTGGACCTGCAAAAGGAAATCAGGGGTTAGTCTTAGGAACCCAAACTAGTTTGGTCCCTTTCTATAGGCAAAAGGGTAAATCAGATTCTTTTTAGCCCAACCTAGCAGCCTATTTTTCCCTTGAACAAATTCTTTATTCTTTTGACTAGCCTTTTCTTTTGCAATACATTCACTTTTATAGTGACCAGTTTTACCACAGTGTGTGCAAATTTTGTTCTCAGGAAGTGTGAGGTACTTGCTTTTGGGATCCCACTTAGGTGCAGGGGTCCCGTAGCTAAGTCCTCTCTTGTTGCTACTATAGTGTTCGTGTAGCTATGAAAGTGCATCGGAGGACCTATTCCATTTACAGGTTCTGTCTAGCTCGTGCTTAACCTTGTTTAGATCCTCCTTAAGGACTCTTATCTGCTCATCTCTTTTGTATAACTCATCTTTCATTTTTCCTACATTTTCTTCTAAAGTGAGTTGTGTGTGATCAGCTTTCTTTTTTCTAGTTACTAATTTCAATTTTAGATTTTCAAATCTAAGCTCTAGGATAGTGGTGTCAAGTTCATGAACCTGGTTCTTTAACTCAGCATTTTTACTTTCACTTTCACTAGCCCTAAGTTCCATATTTTTGCACTTAGCTTTCAAAATCACACACTCCTTAGACAACTGTTTCTTTTTATTGTTTAGATCCTCATATTCATCAATGAAGTCCAGGAGTAACTCAGATATCCTTTCTTTAGACAAAAATTTAATTTTATCTTTGAGACGAATTATACTTACCTCAATTCCTCATCGGATTTTCCAATTGCCATAAATGCTTGTTCATCTCCATCTTCACCCTCTGAGTCCTCGTCTGAGCTTTCTCCCCAGGCGGCAACCATAGCCTTTGTTGATCCTTTGTTCTTATTGGTTTGAACCTGTTCCTTCTTCCTGTTCCTTCATTTTGCTCTTCCTTCTTCCATTCAATTTCCCATTGAGGGAAGTTTTTTATGTGGTGATCAGTCTTCCCACACTTGTAACAACCCTCATTGGTTTGTTTTTCTGGGAACCCTTGGTTTGTTGTATATTCTACTTCTTGAATGACCCTTTCCTCTCATTAGGTACTTCTTGAAGTCCTTTGTGGTTATGGTCATTTTATCCTCCTCTAGATCAGCACCTTCAGTGATTCTGAATGCCAGGATCCTTTCCTTCTTAGGTGCATCCATCTTCATGGTTTGCTTTCTAAGTTCATAGGCAGTGAGATTTCCAATTAGCTCAAGAGTAGCAATGTTCTTTGATTCTTGAATAGCAGTGATTTTGCTTTCCCAAGAGACTGGCAGAACCCTTGTTAAAATCTTCTCAACTTTGTCTTCTTCAAGAATAACTCTTCCAAGAGACTTAAGTTCATTTGTCAGTGTTGTGAACCTTGTATACATCTCCTGGATGGTTTCCCCTTCCTTCATGGTGAAATTCGCATATTTAGAATACAGCAGTGTTCCTCTAGACCTCTTCACTTGAGGTGTTCCTTCATGAGCCACTTGAAAAGTGTCCCAAATTTCCTTAGCAGTGGTACAGCTTTGAATTCTACTGTACTCGTCTGGACCAAGTCTACACATAAGCCATTTCTTGGCTTTAGCATTCTTTTCCTATTTCCTCAAATCCTCAGTAGTGCAGTCAGTTGTTTTTGGCACTTCTACTCCTTCAGCAGTATTCTTCATGGTAGCCAGGGGACCATCAGTGACAATGTCCCGTAGCTCATAGTCTTCTCCGATGATGTGATCTCTCATTCTGTTTTTTCACCAAGAGTAGTACTGGCCATTAAAGAGTGGAGGCCTAGCGGTGGATTGCCCTTCCCAATTTCCTGGGGGTGCACTCATCTTGATCTTTTCCTAAGGTGTTAGCCTCTTCAAAGATAACCTGCTCTGATACCAATTGATGTTTTATACTTCAATGCTACACAAGAGGGGGGATAATTTGTGTGGTGACCAATTTTTCGCTTAAACGGATTATGGAAAGACCTAGTTCTTCTATTTGTTCCAAGTACTACTGTTACGGAATACTAAGTAAAGCAAATAAAGAACACAAGTATTTTTATGTGGAAAACACCCGGCTCAAAAGGTGAAAAAACCATGACCTACTACTCAGTAGGATTTTCCCCAACACTTAACTAAATCACTGAGCCAAAATAGCATTTACAAAACTCTTTGTAAACCTAAGGATTAACTCTAATCCCGTTGTGGAAACCAGCCTCTAACTGTTGCAACAACTTCAAGTTAACTCTAACTTGAATACTCAAAGTACCTATTACAATTTCTTCTAGATAAAGCTGAAAAGTACAATATGAAAATACCTACTACAATTGAAGTAGAAATAAATAAAGACACATAAAACTCTTTATGGATTTGGTTCTTCAATCTGGTTCAAGTAGCTTCAGGTTTGCACACTTGAATCACACGTGAACTGCTTGCAAAAAGCCTTGCTATTTTGCTCTTAATTCACGTTTAACTTCTGCACTTTTGTGCAACACTATAATGTGAGAACATCCTGCAATTTATAGAGTTAGTAGATGAAGAAATAACCAGAGTTCTTATGCAACTCTTCCTTGGTGGAAAATTTCTAGTTGATTTCAACTTCTAACCCCTTCCCTATCTTTGATAGTGTTCTCTTTGATTAAGGATTCCTTCTCCTTATCAATTATGCAACCTTTTTGATCAGGAGATATTAAATACACCAAGTTAAGCTTATCTCTTTCACGTGCATCTTACATGCTCGAATCTGCCTGTTTTTATGCACCTGAGGGATGGACCTGCGGGATAGACCTGGTTCATCTCTGAGTTACTTTGCTAATCGTCAAAATTTAACCTTTACTCGGGCCAATAAAGAGTAACAAAGGCAAATGATATTTCACGAAGGTTCTTCATACTTTTAATATAGTATAGATAGAAAATAGCATTGTCAATAAGATGATTTATATTAGCGTCCAATTCCCTAGAATATATTTATTGACAAAGCTAATTTCTTTGTAAGTTGAGTATGATAGGTTGAGCTAAATATAATGACTTAATTTTTCTAGTCCCTATTTTAGCTCCTTCTTTTGAAGATTGATCTCTACCAATCTTATGTTGTATTTTGGAGGTAAGGTTTGGTCCCCCTTGTAATGATTCGACCAGTTGTTTTGAGCTCTAGCACGTCGTTCAGCAGTTTGAGGTCATAAGTAGCTTCACTTCAGGTATTATGACTTGTACGCATGGTCGGAATTGAATTTCGGAAAGTACAGAGTTGGTTTGGAAATAAAATTCTCATTTCGAAAGCGTTAAGTTGGAAGAATCTGACTTAGGGTTGATTTTGAGTAAACGGCCTCGAAATCAGATTCGAAGGTTCCAACAGGTTTGTATGATGATTTTGGACTTGGGCGTATGTCCGGATCGGGTTTTGGATAACCCGGGAGCATTTCGGCGCCTATTGTGAAAGTTAGCATTTTGGGAAGAATTTCATAAATTTGGGTTGCAGTGCGTTTCAATGTTATAGCTCCGTATGGTTATCCTGGTATAAGGAGCGTGTTCGAAAGTGGATTTGCAGGTCCGTATGTCATTTTGAAGGTTTAGGGAAGTTTGGATGGAAGTGAACCTTTTGATATCAGGGTCAGATTCTAATTCCGAAAGTTGGAGTAGGTCCGTAATGTCAAATATAACTTGTGTGCAAAATTTGAGTTTAATCGGATGTCATTTGATAGGTTTTGGCATCAAATGTGGAAGTTTGAAGTTCAAAAGTTCATTAAGCTTGAATGGAGTTGGCAATTCGTTATGTCGGTGTTGTTTGATGTGATTTGAAGGCTCGACTAAGTTCGTAATGTGTTTTGGGACGTGTTGGTATAATTTATTGAGTTCATGAGGGCATGGGGTGGGATCCGGATGGTGATCGGCTCGAGTTTGGACTTGGAAGGAAAGGATAGAGCAGAGCTGCCTTCTGGTGTAACCGCGCTAGCGGGGATTGAGCCGCAGGTGCGGGGCCGCACAAGCGGCCATAGTCGCAGAAGTGGACTAGCAAGGGGAGGAAAGTGAACGCAGAAAAGGACCAGAGACCGCACCTGCAAAGGCGCAGGTGTGAAGGAAGCCATCGCAGAAGCGGCTCAAGCCGTAGAAGCGACCTGTGCACCACATGTGCGAAAAGGCTGGAGGCAGTGAGGTTTCTGTAAACGGGTGATTGACCCATTTTTCTTCATTTCTCTCTTGGTGGGATAATTTTTGGAGAGCTTCAAGTGGGTATTTTCATCATTCAGTTAAGGTACGTTATTCCCACCTCATTATAAGTAAAATATATGGATTTTATAAGGATTTAAGAATGTAAATTCGTAGAAAGTTAGGGTTTAGAAGAAAAACCTATAAAATTATATTTTTGGACTTTGACCACGAATTTGAGCATGAAATTGGGAATAAATTATTTGTTTGAGGTCGTAATATTATAGGTAATGTTTATCTTCAAAAAAAATTAGAATCCGGGCATGTGGGGCCGAGGGTGATTTTTATCGACTTTTCGATTGGGGTTAGGAATTATTATAAATTAGATTATAATGGATATTTGAGTATATATTAATGGGTTTGAATAATTATTTGCTAGTTTTGAAGCGTTGAGCATCGATTTGAGTTGTTCGTAGGACTCGGAAGCCGGTTATGGAACTTCAGAGCAAGGTAAGTCTCATTTCTAACCTTGTAAGATGGAATTAACCCCATAGTTGAAATAAATTAATATTTGCTTTTAATTGTGGGGGCTACGTACGTACGAGGTGACGAGAATCCGTACGTAACTACTAGCTATGCCTATGTCCAGGTAGCCTAGGATTACACCATGCCTTGTCGATATTACCGTCGATTTATGTTTATTGTTTGCCTTGAGAAGAAGTAAGATTTAGGTTGATTAATAATTGTCTAGAAAGAATTGAATTTTGAAAAATCTAAGATTTAAAAGGTTTCATTTGAACTTCGTAATTTCGAAAAGAATTGAGGAATATTATAATAGCTTAAAAAATCTATGGGTAACCGCGTCGCATGTATGTTTCGCGAGCGGGGTAATTTACTCAAAACATTTCAAGATAAATTTTTATTATTTTGAAAAGAATCAAGAAAGAGATATGACTTAAATATTAAATTTATATTTGACTGCATCACAGGTATGATTCACGAGCGGGGACCGCGTCTCATGTATGATTCGCAAGCGAAAAAATAGATGCATCTATGGTTAGCGTCGTTCGACCCTCGATAGCGCACTGTTTACTTTTATGTTGGATCGGTCCGTACGCATCGACATTACTTATATATATATTCTTCCTCATGGAATCGTGCGTAACTTTTGTCTAGAAGCCAGTGTATCTGAGGGTTTTTCTCTGATTTGAATTATGACAGCCTCTTGATGATATCCACTATATATATGCTCCGGTTACGGAGGGAACTTGCTAGTTGAGAGTTTGAGTAAAATTATAAAGAGGGGAATTGTACCACGTATCTTTTACATGTTTATTTCATATATTTACTCTGCTTCATATCTATTCACTTCCTTACTGTACCTGATATTATTGGACCACTAGTAAGTATCGAAGTCGACCTCTCGTCACTACTTCTTCGCGGTCAGAATGGATACTTACTGGGTATGCGTTGTTTTCGTACTCATACTACACCTGCTGTGCATTTTTGTTGCATAATGGCCTTGTGGGCGCAGCGGCATGGTTGATACGGAGACTTAGGTGAGCTGCATCTCTCGAGACGACCCATAGCCAGCAGGGTCTCCTTTAGAGCATTGGTATTTTGTTCCATTTCTTTCCAAATTGTATTCCGGACAGTTATTGTATTTTATTTTACTCCTTAGTAAATGCTCATGCACTTGTGATACCGCGTTTTGGGATGATTATGGGTTATTCAGCATTGAAATTGTTAAAATATTATTATTTATTCTGTAAAGTCCATCTTTTACTATTAAATTGAAGAAAAAAATCATGATTTCAAAAATACTAAAACGAGAATTACATTGAGTATTTAGTGTTGGCTTGCCTGATAGTAGTGTTCGGCGCCATCACGACCTTTAATGGAATTTGGTTCGTGACACCCCTCGTATAAATAAGGAATCCCATATTAGCATGCAGACTACAGGGGCATATCTAGCTTAAAGGGTATGTGTTCACGTGAACCGATACTCCTTTCTTTAAATCATGTATAATAATTTTTTTTTTAAATTACTTAAATATATGTGAATGCACCCATGTTTAAAGACTACTACAATGTAATAATCATTGGTGCACCTCTACAAGTGAAATTGCGGGTTCAAATCCCACTTCGGACGGTCTTATTTTTGGCACGGAGTATAGATACATATGTGAAACTAAAATTTCAAAAAGAATATAATTTTGAACATATAATTTTAAAAATATAGTGGATTTGTAGTAAGAGAATAAAGTTAAACCCATGAAATATAAATTCTAGATCTACTTCTTCACAATAGTACACCTATCATCTTGAAATCTAGGATCCACCTTTGGCGGGCTCCCAGTTTTGCCGCCAATACATCCATATAGTTGCATGCTCATGTCAAATTTATGCTCTCTTTCTTTCTATGTCAAAAGTTTAAATGCACTCGAATACAAAATTTATTTTTACACAACAAGAATAAACATGAAAGATTTCTATGATCTCCATTTATATATGTTGTTTTGGAGAACTACTCCTAAAGCCAGGTGCTGGATGAACTCTACAACCGATTCTAGATATATTTCCACTGTGTATTTGGTATTGCAGTTGAATAGTTTAACTATGCTTGCATCATGTTCTCGACTATATAAGATGAGTATTATGGAAATAATTATGTTTTCGCCCCTTCATCTAACTAACTTAAATACTGAATTCATTGTGATTTGCTTTCTAAAATGTGACTCGTGAAGTAATAACTATGTGCATCTGAACAAATCAACAACATAAGCAAAAACAATCCAATGATCCATAGAATTCTGTATGTGCGCCTCCTATTTCACGTTCTATGTTATTGAATGTAGCATGATTTGCTGCATTTCTTCTAAGCAATGCATATGCAACCTATATCATTGTTAGTGCTCGACAGACTTCACTAATAAGCAAGCACTGATTTCTTTCATAATTCACAAATTCCCACAACAATTTTCACAACAATCTTCTTCAAAGGTAAAATTACACAAGCCCTCTCCTCGTCCCCAGTGAGAGGAGGAAGACACTTAACTCGCTGTATCTCACTTTCATCCAACCAGTAATGACACCTCTATGCCCACGAGAAAAACAAAGGGACAAAAGGAAAAGGACCGAAAGAATTTTCCGTAATCTTTTCTATCCACAGTATAAGCCTGAAGGAATTGAAAGCAATATGTGACACGCTCGACTCTATGCTCTGCATGAACAAAATGGTTTTAACTGGCAACAGGTCAAGAAGTACTAGCAACCAAGACCCTAAGCCTCAGTAAACTTCAGCCGCTCCATTATAAGTAGGTACTCTTTGTCGTTTCTCCACATACTCGGATGGAAACCAACCTGCCTTGCCTTTGCATTCTCCTTCCGACCACCCTGATTGAGTTACCTGAACATAGTATGAAACTGGAAAAGTAAGACACTCTTCAATGCAAGAGGGATGTGAAGGGATAGAAGAATAAACTATGGTTTCTTTTTTTGGAGTCTACATTGTCTCCTTACATCTTGGAATAATAACAGTTTGATTGATTGAACTCTACAAGTTTTGAGAAGTCGAATAAAAATGCACAGGAGAGTGTAAGGGCTTGTGATTTCCCTATTTCATTTATAAAGTATTCTATATTTGTTTGCTTTTTGTCTTTCTACTTCCTCTCTTTTTTATTTTTTTTATTTTTTTAGGGGGGGGGGGGGGAGGGGGG
>MU673053.1:14586-28241 GCA_026770625.1 Nicotiana glauca
GGGGGGAGCGGTAGAGAGGGAGGGAGGAGGGGGTGGGTTAAAGCGGGAAGTAGGGTTTAGATAAATTGGAAGACAGAACACTTCAGAAGACTAGTGACAGCAACCATCTTTACTGGTAAACTGGAAAAGGCTTAGGAATTTAAAAGGGTTTTAAAGATACTATAAAGGATGATGCTCCAGTAGATGTATAAGTGGGTTTATGTCTAAACTTTAGAATCAATATGTTTATATCTTAAGCAGTGGCGGAGCCAGGATTTTTATTAAGGGGAGTCAAAATATTAAAAAAAAAACTCACCAAGAAGTCAAGGGGTGTCATTATATAGTATATATACATATTTTTTGAAAAATTACCAAGCTAAACAGTGTAATTTTCTGACCGACACCCCTTTCGTACATGTGGCTCCACCACTGATCTTAAGAAGAGGGGCCAAACGAAGAACGGACAGAATTTTAGAATGAAATAAACAACCTTACGAACAACAACATAATCACCCACTGCCAAGCTAAGCTCCTTTTCTGATTCAGCTTCAAAAGAATGAACTGCCTGTTTGAGAGAGGCACAAAATTATGACCATGCTTCATCAAATACTTAACTCATTGATAAAACAGTAAAAACTACAGTGATAAGAGTGTCTTTAGAGCACCACAGTTTAATAGAGCTCAGACCAGCAATACATCCTGATTCTCAATCAGCTTTTCCTCAGAGATCTCTTTCAAATAGTATAATTAAATAAAATCAGTCTAAGATTATGACAACTTAGACAACAGTTGCTAAAGCAGAGGTTACCTCGGCCAAAAAGTATTTATTTTTCTCAGGTATGTGAGCTGGAGGGTTTACAGGAAGTGTGGCTACAGGAGGAGCAGCCTCTTTTCGCTGTTTTTCAGAAACTATCTATACAAATTGCAAATTCTCGTGTTAGAAAAAATTACCTAGGTGTAAAGCATACCTCCGGAGAAATAATTAACACTCACCTCAGCTTCAATATTACCCAGAATAACAGCAACTCTCTCATGATAAAGCCTTTCTGCTTCAACCTGCAGATGATAATGCTCACATTAACCACAGTTTGAAAATGGTTGTTTATGGGAAAAATTAAGTATCAACTCCATGAGAAGCAAATATGCACCAGCACACATACCATTGCAACAAGCCTCTGATATGTAAGCCTCTCCTGCTGTGATTCTACAGCAGCTAATGCTGCCGCTGCTTCTTTACCAAGTACTGCCATGTTGGCTTTGAGTTCCTGCATTTTAGTTTCTGCTGCGTGCAGCTTTGCCACATTCTCTGGGATGGGAGCTTCCCTCACCCGAGCTTGTCTTCTAGAAACTTCGGCTGCCTGCTTACTTTGTGTTCAATACTAAGGATGTGATGACGGTGCAAATAGTATGATATGACAAGTATCAACAGACAGTTATCATAACAGCCTTAAAGAACAGGAATAATCGTTACAATAACCTGTATCTCTGCCTCTTGTCTCATTTTACTGTAACGCTGCGCAAGATGACGAGCATCCTCTAAGGGAGAACCAGCTACCATAGCTCTCAATGGTTCTAGTACCTGAAAATCCAAAAGCTCATTTCAGTCTGCTACGTATGGCTGAACTATGAAGTACTGAATGCAAGGCTTACTGTATCAAGTTTCATGTATCAAGAAATGTGTAGTATCTTAACAAGGAATAAGGCAGTAACCCTAAACGTAGGTTCTGGAGACAACCCGATTTAAAGCCTTATAAAAGCTAACTTCGTCACAAAAACGAAAGTGAAAAAGAAGGTAGTGAAATATCTTCGAGAATTATTTATCATATGACAAAAAGGTCACTAGCATCCTCCTATTAAATAAATCTTGCAGTAGAATCAGGACACAGTTTGTTACATAGTCCTGATTAATGATGCCACAAATGACAAGTTACAGAAGTTGGTGAGAACACTGGGTTGTTGGTGTTGTTGTTGGTGGTGAGAACACTGGTTGATCTTTCCACAAAATAGTTGCAACTTTGTAAGAACTGAAGAGAAAAAATTTCTTTACTGAAGCAAAACCAACCAAGGCATAACACAATTAATCAATTTGGAAGAATTGAAAAGATTGAATTCATTTACTGCACTAGAATCAAAGGCCATCACAGGAGGCAGGGACTAATGAGTTCATTTTATCCAGTTTCTTCTTTTACAATATGTTCATATACGAGTAAGTATTTGCACCTTCATGCATCAACTTTCCCATCCCTGTGATAGTGGATAGCTGCGAATATACAGCACCAAGCCATGATTCTTTACATAAGTTATTTATCCTTCTTTTTGGTTGGGGAATGGGGTGGTTATAAGCATTTGCTTACAGAAAACCATCCAGAAACCAGTAATAAAGAGAAAAGCTCCAAGCACAAGAAGGGCACACAGAAGTCACATCTTTCTGGCCTCGTATATGGAGAAAACTGAAAAGGAAAATGAGAATATCTTTTGGTTTTTCAAGGGAACTGTTTCAGCAATTTTCTTTATGCACACTTACTACCAGCACCAGAACTTAAGACTGTAATCATTGATTTCTTTGTCTTCACAGTTTCATAACAGTCTTTCTAGAAGCCTATTCGTGTAAGCACATAATGGTCTTAGGCTAGGCTGAGTCTAAACTGCTGCATTGATATCCAGCAATACATTGACTTTTAGGTCTAGAGGAAAAACTTTTATCTAGCTCATGTAACTCTAACAAAATAATAACCCTATATCTTGCTTGTAATTAGTTTTCTATGACATACTTCTGATAATCTTTCATACTTCAACATTATATGCATATTACAGGAAAAATATTTTACCAACCTGACTAAAGAACAGTTTGTTTAGATCTTCAACCTCCTTCTCTGCATGTTTACGAGCATCACCGTAAATAGAAGCAGCCTTAGCTAACACCTCGTCATTGGGATTTTCAACTCCATATTTGCAGCAATCTTCTGATAATTTAGTTCCTGGCTACCATAAACTTCCATAGAATAAGTTGAAAAACTACCAAAATAAAAAATGCATGTCCCCTCCAACGAAAATGGGAGAGAGAAGGATGGGGTTGGTGGGGGCATGCTTAAGAACTTCACAATTTCTAGCCTATCCAGCAGTATCCAGAAAACAAGAAAGATAACATCAAGGTTAAGGATAATCTTGCCTTATCCTAAAGAAGGCATAGAGGAGTACCAGAATCTTTTGGAAGTAGCAGAAAACAAAGTCATTATTTTTACCCAGCGTCCCAAATATGGCCAGAGAATACGACTACAAGAAAGTTCCATTTGCAGGTAGATCTATTTATACAAAATAGACTTCAAAAGTTTTACCTGCTTCTATATGCTTGTATCCTATAGCTGTAAATGCTTCAGCTGCCTTAACAATCTCTTTCTGAAAATCCTGCAAAGTTGCACAAACAGAGATATCGTAACTTCAGACAGAAAGGGAAACACAATGAGTTCAGATCAGAATTAAGAAATGAATTTGCCAAGTCCTAGATCCACAACTACAAAAGACAAGAAATAGGAATGTAATGCTCTCCACTAGCATGGCATTTATCCCGTCAACAATATACCTTGTCTGGTGCATATAACAAAGCACCTCAAAAGGTAAACAATACATTGTTCACCAACGACAATAATAACAAAAGCAAGACACAAATGGCAAGCCAAGTGTGGATAAAAGTATGTTAAAATGGTCAAGGCGAAGAGGAAATAGAAAAATGAGTACATGTGAACAAGCCAAGCTGAACAACTCGAGCTGATACAACAAGCTAAGCTTGCCATCATTATGCTCAACTCGTCTAAGAACATTGAATGCATCTTAACAAGCCAAGAATAAATTACAGTAGTCGGAGAAGAAGTAACAAAAGTGACTAGCAAGCCTGCTAAAAATATCTCGAACGAGGTCAAGCTCATGCTGATTTAGAAAAGTGAATGCGCATCAATGAGCCAAGCACATTATGATAAGCTCGGCTAGGTCAAATCAGCCTTAGTGGGCAAACATGTAGGCAAGCTAAGAATCACAACAGAAGCGACCATTTGGTTCAGCGTCTTTAGACCATGGAACATTGGCGCGGATATCAAATAAACAAATTCTTGGACCCCAACCACACGTAGAGCATGGTAAGTAGTTATTCTGTATTTCTTTTTTTTGATAAGTAGTTATTCTGTATTTCTACCATTAAATACAAAATATTTTACCGTGTACTAGAGAACAATATGAATATTCTCCAATGTCCTCCCAAGTAAATTTAATAAATCTCGACGTGTTGTGAATCTGATTACAATAATTATTCTCTAAACTTTCAACATAAAAAAAACATGTATTGCATGAAAAATATCTCTAAAACTATCTATAATCGAACTCAAGGATCTTCACGTCCCATTTTACATCCCTTCCAAAATCCAAAATAAAAGTAAGCTTCCTCCCTTGAACTACTTATTAAATAACAGAAAATAAAGAAACAACTAAGATTTTTTTTTTTTTTTGAATTTATATTGCAGCGTTACATATCACCAAATATTACCAACAAATGCACATAAATATTGATCTCACTTCAAATTTTGGCACCTTCCTTTTGTAAGTCAGATGTAACTTTTATTTTGATAACTGTGGTGTCCGGGCCAACTTGCGCACACCTCGACTAATTCCATGGGTACCCACTACCTCCCACTAGCTTCAGGTACCAGGTAACTCTGTCTACTAAGGCTTGAACAAATGGGAAGAAATCACCTAGTATTTTTGTCTGGATTTGAACCTTAAACCTCATAGTTCTCAACCCACTTTATTGACGACTAGGCCACACCCTTGTAAGTCACGTGTAATTAAAGCACAAATAAATCTCTTCCTCCAACTAAAAGATCTAAATCACTCACTGTTTAGCATTGTCAACTATTAGCAAGATGCAGAAAGATCAAAGTGAAGGCTTTGATATGACTAAAACAGTATATCTGCCAGTTCTTTTCTGCATAAGTAAGTTGCATTCTGGAATATATTGTAGCTAATTTCACAGTTAAGTAAATGACTGACCATCAAATGTTCCAATACGCCATGGAAAAAAAAGTTGTAGACAGCAAACAGACTTTATTTACATTGCAGTGATTAGATCCTTACCCTTTTTTCACGAGTTGACTTATACAACTTGTCCAGTTGGTGATGTACTCGCATCTCTACCTCATCAACGACCATAACATCTGAACTTTCATAACCAGTTGTACTAAACTGCTTGATGACTGCCTGAAGTTTAAGCAACAAAACAACTATCAAGTAAGAATCAATATTGACATTACAAAAATAACACTCACTGTTAAAACAAACAACTTCTACCATCAAGTCAATTACTTAGTTGAATTCTAGTGAAAGGTAGGGGGCTTCATTATAGTTGTTGTTTTTTTTCCTTTTCTGTTCTAATGCAAATGTGGGGATTCTCAGAATTCAAGTATCCATTCACACATTATGGATTTAAGTTATATGCACTGAAAGTTTAATTTCTTTTTACAGTGAATTTCAACCTCTGATACCAGGTTAGTTAACATTTTTACCAGATTACCAATTAACGTTTATTGAGAGATTTACTTGTAATTGGCTAATAAATTACCTGATTGTGTAAAAATTTTCTACATTAGTGCATAGAACTTATGCTCAAAGTAGACCAACTTCGAGAATGAAGAAGAAAGATGATTGGATCAAAATTGAACTTCGCTAAATGAATCAGTAAAAATTAGCTCATATCACTCACAGCCCAAAATTGAATTTTTCCCATTTTATAGTTGTAGTAGATAATCGCTATAAATTAAGATTACCCACAAGAAGAAACACATAAAGGGTACACATAAACCAGAATTCCAAGGATAGTATACATTTTCTCGCAGCTCAAAATATAACAAGAAAATTAAATTAAAAGGAACAAAAAATGACGAGACCTGTTGCTGTTTGGCGACTTGTTCTCTTAGCTTGAAAGCTTGTTTCCTCAAAGCATCCATGGCTGTAATCTTGGCGCCCGGGTTTTGCTATTTTTGGGTTTGATTTGTTGGTATATCGGATCTGATAAAGGTCTTCTACTGCTGCTACTGCATCAAGGAAAGAAAGCTGTTTTTAGCTTTCATTCTTGAAAGGAGCTTAATTGCAGAGCATTTATTTTACTCTCTTTTTTTTAACCAAGTCCAGAAAAGGAAAAAAAAAAACTCTGATTTAAGTTTTATTAAAATGGTGTAAAAAATCAACTTAATAAATTCAGCCAAGAAAATAATTACACATAACTTTTTTATAATAGAATTAGTGAGTTATCTAAAACAGTAATATGTTATAACATGTTAAATTAAAGCTTTATTGCAATGTCCCAACATGCAATTTCAATTCCTAAAATATATGTATATCTTCTGATTCACTTTGTATGATACTATTTATTTTTAATTCATATAAAAAATGACATCTTTTTGTATTTAAACTTTTTAATTTTTTCTTTCTACTCTATAATCATACAACTGTCATGATATGTTATCATTTCAAAAGTATTCTTGTAAAGCATAATTGGGCTTGGCTCAAGAGTAGGAGAGGCCATTATGAGGGGTTGCATTTATACACAGTTTTTGGTTTATAATTTAACTTATACTTATTTTGTAAAAAAAAAAAAAATTACAAGTGGACTCACTTTTCGAGTAACTTTAGACTTGCAGGGCATGAAGTAGCATGAATTTATGTCTAAAGTTTGAACTTTAGATATTTTTGCCTGAAGTGTGACCTTATCAAAGTAAACCTCAGATACTTTCGTATGAAGTTTGACCTAACTTGGAAAAACAATAAAAAAAAATATCAGTTCATAGTGCAAACTTCAAACAAGTTAGTCTGAAGTTATTCAGTTTGTAGTGCAAACTTTAGACTAATTTGTAGTGCAAACTTTAAATACAATCAGCTTGTTATATTTGAACTTCAAATAATTTTTCCTGGCATGATAATTGCAAACTTCAGACGAAATTTAACTTGGTAATGTCTGAAGTTTGGCCCTGCAGTCTCAAACTTGATGCTTCTTCGAATTTTGAATATAAACTCTTATTTTATTATTTACGTACTTTGTATTGGGATGTATTAATGTTTGACAGGATAACACGTGTAACTTACAGGATAACATCATTTGAGAGAGAAAATAAGAAGAAGAGGAAAAGAAGAGGAGGAAGAAAGGAGTGCATAGGTCTCAGGATCCGAAGTTGTAAAAATTAGGGTATGGGTTAAATAATTTTAAAAGTATGGGTATAGATTAAACGGAGGCGACCAAATAGGGTGCCCGTGCAATTTTTACCCATTATGATTGTATATGTGTTCAGATCCAAAAGCCAACGATGAATCAAAAAAAATTGAAGAATCAACTCAATCATCCACCCAACCTCTTAAACTAAAAGTAGCCCGTAACATATGCATAATTTATGAATTATATGTATATAATTGCATATAAATTATGTATATGGTTAATAAAAGGAAACAATGAATGTGGAAGCTTCTTTGTGTAAATATCTCTCAAAAATTACCCAAACCTTGGAGTATATAATTTGGTTCCTCATAATGAGGTGATGGCCCAAGCCCACTCTTTAAACTTTAAAGAGCTCTATTGCATTTGATCGTCCTGAGTTTGACTCCTGACTCAAATAAAATGAATAACAAAAATAACACTTTAATTTATTGTTTTAATTGCTCATAGGTATTGAGAAGAATAGGAGAGATTCGAGAGTATTTCTTCTCGTCTTGTGGTGCTCTCAACACACAAAATGAGAAATTTGAATGCGACGGGTTCATACTAACTTTTATCAATCCTTTAACTTTTTAAGCTTCGGCCCCAGTTGTGAATTGTGATAGTGCAGTGGTTAATAGTTCCGACGAGTTTAAGTGGAGAAGCCAGGAAATACAATAAAGTTGTTCAAACTCTTTGTCAGAGACTATGCAACGGTGTTCAAAGTCTATTTTTAATTAATAATAAGTAGTAATATTTTACCTTATATATAGTATAATTTTTTGGCGAAGGGCGGTCAATTGACCACCTAGCTTCGTCCCAGTTTAACCTTTTCCGCTACTTAGGTTGTTTAGTTGTTGATGGGATTCAATTAAGAACTCAAATTCCAACATATTAATTATTAAAACGTAGTTGCCCTGAGTCGGATCCAAAGATCGTGAATATTTCCTACTATAAATAGCCTAAAGGTATTATCTCATTGACTTACGTTAGATCCAGCTATCTTCCCCATGCTTTCCACTCATCCGAAGGCGTCATATGGCATTACTATACTATTGGCGTGACTCAAAGGACACTGCGCTTCCTCATTACTACTCCTAGTATGGAAGACTTGCCAAGATAATACATAACTTGCACTCAAGTGACACGGAGCGAGGAATTTTATTAAGAGAGTCAAAATATAAAAAATAAACTCACCAAGAAGTTAAGTGATGTCGATACATTGGTATATATACATATTTTTAGAAAAATTATCAAGCTACACAGTGTAATTTTCCAATAAAGAAGTATCGATTTTCTAATAAAGGAGTATCGATTGACACCCCTTGAGTACAATATGTGGCTCCGCCAATGCTTGCACTTATAACGTTCTGTTTCACACTTCATACTATTTACCATGCTAAAACGATGGTGCTTAAAAGGGAGTCTTGGAGCAACGATAAAATTATTTTTGTGTAACATATAGGTCACATGTTCAAGTTATGGAATTACTAATCCTTGTACTATGGTAAGTTGTATATATCACACCTCAATTGGATGCGGTCTTTCCTCTAAACTCCATGTGAGCACGAAATACTTTGTGTACCGAACTGCCTTTGGAAGGGTGGTGTCGGGATAAAGGGGTAAAGGAAAAATGTCAAGAGGATGTATTTCATTTGGTCATGCCAAAAAAAAAATGTATTCATGCTATATAAGTTCATACATCAACGGCAAACATGAAGCTAGTAGTTTTAAAAAAAAAGGTTAAACAAGTACTTTCATTGTGTTTGGCGTCAGACGCTATATTGGTACTTTTTCTTGGATGTGAATCCATCAAAAACAATACTCACTCCGGTCCAAAATAAGTGATTTTTTGAGTGTTTTCACACAGATTAAGAAAATCACCTTTTAACTTTAATTATCAGTGAAAATGACCATACTATCCTTCGCTATCCATTTTGATACTATTTGGGACGTGATTATTGCAATGAAACACGCATTGGCAGACATGATTAGCAATCAATTTTGATACTATTTGGGATGTAATTATTACAAGTGTTTGATACTATTTGGGATGTAATTATTGCAAGTGGAACACGTAGTGGAAGAAATGACTCCAACCAACAAAAAAGTGACATGGTTAGCTTAATAAAATCTGGGAAGATAAATTTTCAGCATAATTCTAACTACTTTTTGTAGTTCTTCTTCTTCAAAGGTTCCTTCTCCTCCTTCAGGGAATTTGTTTAAATCAAAATCACTGCCTGCAGTATTAGTTTCTAAATCTTGACCAGCCATTTTTTTTTACTCTTCTATTGCTTCTTCAACATTCTTTGGAGAGTGATCTGCTCTCTTGATTGAGTTTTTAGTACTGTTCATCGAATCATCAAGCTTATATATTAAGTCTTCAATATTTTCTAATGAGTCTTCAACTTTGTTGATCATAGAGTACTCTTCAAATGTTTTGATTGAGCCTTCAAATTCAAAATTTATGGAGCCTTGATCATCCCTCTCATATTGACTCTCCATTTTTAATGCACAAAAACATGAGTTGTAGGAGATGAAATAATCAAGTTTTTTACTCCTAAAGAAGTGAAAAAGTGAATCTGATGTTGTATATGCCATAGTTGAAGAGTAAACACTGTAATAACACACATTCCAACAACATTTACTCCAGGGGCAATATAGGAAAAAAAAAATTAATGCTCTCTTGAAATCAGTAAAAATCACTTATTTTGGACCAAGAAAAAAATGCCAAAAAATTACTTATTTTGGACCGGAGGGAGTACTAAACACTTCAAATTTAAATGAGAGAGAGAGAGAACTGGGGTCTGAGGTTGTTGAATCACTCTAATTGTTTTTTGGTCAAATATAATAAAGAAAGTAATCAACGTCATATGCCAAAGTCCCAACTTGCTTATTTAATTCGAACTTCTCTTGCCCACATCTTTTATCCACCTGTACCATTGACATGCAGAATAATTATTGGTATTAATGCTACCTTTTTGTGAATGTTCACCATTTCTGTTTAGTCATTTACCTACGCACTCCGAAAGGGTCTCTTCCATTACCACATAATCCACCTAACCCCTCACTTTTTTAGCGGCTTCACATTGATCCAAGGATGATCGATTGATCAGAAAATTCGAATTATTCTGAATGTAATTAAAAGGTTAATTTATTATGCATTTATTGTTGAATTGATTAGCACTATAAAATCTTCATGCACAGTAATAGAAGACAACAAACAACAACAACAACTCAGTATAATCTCACTTAAGTGGGATCTGGGGAGGGTAGTGTGTACGCAGACTTTACCCCTACCCTGGGGTAGAGAGGTTGTTTCCAAGACCCCCGACATCTTTCCCTCCAAGAACTTCTCACCTTGCTCTTGGGGGGAGTCAAACTCACAACCTCTTAGTTGGAAATGGTGGTTACATGAAAGTGGGGGTTGCATAGTAATAGAAGGGGTTCGAAAAATATTTAAGGCCATGCATTCAACTAACAGTTTGACATTTACTCTATTGAATCTCCTTATTTCTAATAAGAGTCTCTATCAAGGCCCGGATCCGTCTTGTGTCCTACGGATTTACGTGAACCCAATAATTTTTGTTTAAACAGTATAAATATATTTAAAAAGTTCACTAAATATTTATAAATATTTAAAATGTAAACTCAGTTACTTTTAAAATTTATTCGAGATTGTTACAGAACCATAAAATTAAATTCAGAATCCACCTTTGGATCCATCTTATTCTCACCCTCCCTAAAACCACCACATGCACTCAGCAAACTTGGAGTAACTAGTCTAGTCTCATTATGGTCTTCATGGAAAGCCAAATTTGTCAAATTTATTGAAAAAAGAGAAAAGGGAACTAACGGGGGTTAGGTTGTATTGAATTTTGTATTTTGGTCATTATGCTCTTTATGAAAAGTGAGATTTTTGCCTATTGCAGTTTTAAAAAAAAAAACGAGAACAGAGGGGTGTGAGCGGAAGTTATGTGTCATCGAGGGCGGTTAATTGAACACTTTTAGTCAAAAAATTATATTATATATAAAATAAAATATTATTACTTATTATTAATTAAAAAAATACTACTATAAACTTTGAACATTTTTACATATTCCACTAATAAATTTAAACATTTTTGCATCACCCACTCGTAAATTCGAATATTTTTTATTAAATTTTCTAACTACGCTCCTGACTAAGTAAAAGTTGTTTTGAATTCTACTAGGTTTTAGTTTGAATCAAAATTTGATTAGATTTGATTCAAAGGATTTAGATTGTGGTTCGTGTTTTACCGACACTTATTTTATGTTTGAAATGTGTAGCAATTAGATCTAGACACCTATTACAATTGTCATGTTTGCATTCCAGAATTAGATAGAGAGTGTCAACCTTTGATGTTTCAGTGGAGGCATACGATAGAGTACCAAGGATATCTTTTGTATAAAATATATTTATATAATCATTAAACTTATAAAACAATTAAATGTAATCCATAATAACAAGTATTAGTTAATAATTTAATAACAATTTATCTATAATCACAAAATTAATTATATTAATTGTGTAAAAAAGATTTAAACTCCCTAGCGTATATACAGTTAGACATGTTTCTGTGCTATGCTAAGAAAAATTTAACTCTTAAGAATTCCATTACACGTGAAAACTTTTTACTATGCTCGTAGATGAATCCTAATACATATTGACATACAACAACTATCAACATATTACTCGAATGGTCACTCAACTATCTGAAATTATCTAGTAAAGTTATTCTTCTTTCATTTGTAACAGAAAAGTCAGTTAACTATACATATATCACTCAGAAGATCACTCAACTAGATTTCTTAAACTTTTGATTGTCAAATACATATTTTGCCCTCTAAATTATCAATTTTTGTCTTCTTTTTTTTTTTAATTTTTGTAATATTATAATTTTTTTCTCTTTTTAATCTGCATTATGAACTTACCTATAGAGAAAATAAATTTTATTTAAAAAATAAAAAATTAATATTATAGCATATATAATATTAAAATAATTAAATAATTAAATATAATTTTCAAGAATATATAATATATATTATAAAAATATTTTTATTTTTAAATAATTATTTTTATATTACGTACAATAATGTATATCTTAAAAACTTTTATTTCTTTCATTCTCAATTGTGCAAATAAATTTTTGAGTTTTTGTTGTTAACATCAAAATTATTATTACGAACAACTTGTTCTAATTAAATTATTTACTCTGCTCAATATGTTATTATTCCAACATTGTATATGCTTAAATACTATTTTGTTTTATAAATAAAATTTATTTATTCTATAGGAAAGTCCATAATTTAAATTAAAAAGAGAAAAATTTATATAATTAAAAAGTGAAAAAAAATATATAAAATTTGATATTTTAAAGGGCAAAATAGGTATTTGGCAATCAAAAGTTTGAGAAATCTAGTTGAGTGACCTTTTGAGTGCTATAAACATAATTAAGTAATTTTATTGTTACAAATAAAGATTGTTTTGAATAATTGAGTGACAATTTGAGTAATGAACTCTTTTTAACTATTACAGATTAAATGAAAACGAAAGTGTAATAAGTGTTAACCGAATGAGAACCCACAAAATGAGTTGTCAAATTGGCCACCATTCATTTGTCTCTAAAAATATCGCTTTTTGCCAACACCAAAGTCTCATCAATTCTCTTGATTTTTGCCTCTTAATTTTCTTTCTAGCAATTTCTTCTTCTTGTTGTTTTTTGGAATCACAAGGAATCATTTTTACTTAATTGTCACCATATCTTCCTTTTTATTGTTTCATCCAAATGTCATCTTAATATTCTTGAAGGGGCCACGTTATCCCTTGAGAGATGACGAACACTTCCCTTTTTGTTGTTCTTCTTTGTTTTCCTTCTATTTCTAATTAAATATTTTCGTTTTTTAGACTATTAAAAAAAGATTTTTTTTTCGCTTTTACTTTGGATCGAATAAAAACTATTAATACCACAATTAGGGGTGTACATGGATCGAGTTGTGCTTCAATTTTTATCAAAATCAAACTAAACCAATTATATCGGTTTGGATTGGTTCGGTCTTGTCGGGTTTTTCAGGTTTTCGGGTTTTTTGTTACTTTCATATTATTTCAATCTTACTTTGTTAAATATTTGATAAGTATACATCTATTTAGTAAAAAGATAAAAAGTTGACAAACCTATTATAAATTAAAATATTCTTATGCGAGAATTCCATTAGTTAACACATAATAATTATTTTTTTTGTTGTCTGACAATAAATTTTCGTTGATATACACTTTCAGGTTATCCGAAATTAGTAATCTATATTCTATATTATTATAAAAGCATGAATACAATGTCATTTTACAAAAATAACCTTATAATATTAAGTATAATAACTCATAATAAAAGGACATAACCGAAATTCTAGATATTGGTCTTATAATTCT
>MU673053.1:36954-55554 GCA_026770625.1 Nicotiana glauca
TTTTTTTTGGAGAGGGGGCGGGGTGGGTTGGTGAGCGTGAGAAAGGTTGAGAAGGAGCTTTGGAAAATGTTTTCCCTTCTTTTGATAAGAAAAATATTTTCCTCCAATTGGAGGAAAATGAATTGATAAGGAAAATATTTTCCAAAATATTTAAGCCAACCAAACATGGAAAAATTGGAAATTCATACCAAACACACCCCTAAGTCTTCTTTAGTGTAATTTGAATGAGATTGTGTATTATCTTTAAAGCAAGCTACACTCATAGTTTTGAACTTGCTTTGCATGTCTCTACGAATAATAAGGTTGTGATTGAATAATGAGTTGTTAAAACAAATTGAGAATAAAAAAGAATATGAGGATTTGATACAACCGAAGAAACTTTACCGTGTCACAATAAAATCTAGTTAATTTTCTATTAAAAATTTGGCATCACGTATATTGCATTGTCTTAGTAAATATGAGGTTTAGCAATCTATCATATTATATATCTCATCATGTTCGAAAAAAGTAAGAATTTTAATTTTTATTGTTACTTTCCTAGTTTGTCATAGGATTTTCGGAAAATCCGCTTATAGAGTGCCAATTTAATAATCTGCAAAAATAGGACAATAATAGAATGATAGTCTTGAAATTTCTAGTAACACACACAAAGAGAAAATTCAAATAAATAAAATAATTTTGCAAACATTTCAAATTATCAGACGAAAAAGGACAAAAAGAGATTCAGAATATGGGTGGGAAAAAAAAAGGAAAAACTAGAATATTTGTGTCATAAAATTAAAATGCTGATATGTCTTAGTAGGAAAAAATAGAAATATAATACAGGCTCGCACAAAGGTGACGCTTCGTTTGATTTCCAAAGAAACAGAGGGGACCCAATCCCCATCTCCACAATCTGCCAGTCTTCTCCAGTAGTGGTAAAGTACCATTTCAAAATCTCCCCATTTTCCCAATACAACCACAAAACAAAAAGAGAAAGAGAGAGGCAGAGAGCTTAAAAAAGATTCCTCAATTTTGGAGATTTTGAGAGAGAAACAAAGATCCCATTTTTCTTTTGCAACTCTACTACTACAATAATCCTAGCCTTAGCCTTATACTAACAACATGCCTTCAGGTGCTAAGAAGCGAAAAGCTGCCAAGAAAAAGAAGGAATTGCAATCAAAAGGGTCCCCTACTTCCCACAACACCACTGACTCTGTTCTTGCTGGTACTTCACACTCTAATGAGTACTAGGCTTTCTGCTATGTTTTGGTTTTTCTTGTTTGTTTGATTTTCTAAAAAGAAATAATTTTTATGCTTTGTTAAGTAATTTTGGACATACCCATGTGGTTTTTTTTTCTTTCCAATCTTCAACAACTTTATAGCTTGTGATCTGTCTCTCAATTTGGCTTTGTGGGTCTGATTTATTTTATCCATATCCATATGTTTCTTCGTGGAATTCTAGTTGGTTATTGGTGTTTTCTTGTTGCGTGTATATAGATGATGATTGTATAGTGCGTGTCTGTTTGTTTCATAAAGTGTTTTGGTGGGAGCATTCATGACCCACCAACCCATGTTACTTTCATTATTGCTTACTTTTTAGTTGTTAATTTTGATTTCTGAATAATAAAAGCTGATGGGGAATTGATAACTTGTGACATTCTATTTCATTTGGTATTGAATCCCTATGGATGGATCTATGGCAGGAGAGGAGGATTTGAAACATGAGGATAAAGAGAGTGATAGTGAGGGTGGTTCCCCTGCTTCACAAGATCACCAGAATCACCAAAACCAGTTCACTGAAGAGGAGGTAGAAAATGGGGAGAAGCAATTGGATGTTTCACATGATCAGTCAATTGACGAGAACAAATCCAATGGAGTGAAAGATGAAGGCAAGGAAGTGGAGATAGTTGGAAATGAGGACGGAGGTGTTGTGCAGGTTGAAAGGGAATTGAAGATTGAGGGCGAATTTGACGGCCAGAAGATAAATGTTGAGTATGTTGAACCCATGATTGAGTCCAACAGAGAAGGGTTGCGAAGGAGTTCTAGTACCAGCAGCTGCAGTAGTAGTAGCAGCTCAGCTGAAAAAGATGCTGTTGGTGATAAAAATAATATTGTGGTTGATAATGCTCCGGCTGTTGAATTGGTGAAAGAAAGTGATTGTTTGCATGATACACAAGTTACTGATAGCATTGAGGGAACAACTTCTGCTTCTGACTTGGATAAGACTGCAATATCAGAAGACGTAGTTCAAGTGACAACAAGTGCATCAGATGCTGATAATGTGACCGGATCTACTGTTGAACCGGTAGTAAAGGAAAAAGGGGCAGAGAAACTGTATGTTATGGATGAGAAAGATACAGCTTTAGATACTGTTATGGAAAATTGGGAGGAAAATTTGGATGTTGTAGTTGACAAAGCCACTGTTTCAGAAGTGCTGGTGGAGACAAGATTGGAGAAAAGAAATGAAGCAGCTAGTGCAGCGTCATGTGAAGCTAGCGCAGTATCGACTGGTAATGCCATAGCAAATACAGATATACATGCTTCTGTGAACATAGAAAATGAAGACAAAGTAGAGCCGCCCCACAACGCTCCTACAATTGATGTTGGTGTTTGTGCAGATAATGTGAAAGAATCTCCAGCTAATGAATTCCATGACCATCAGGTTATCTATCCTTCTCTTAGTTGCACAAATCATTTGGTGGAAAGTGCTCTAAAACCTTTATTTATTTCTGTTTACAGTTAAAGGTGACGTTGCCTTCACGACCAGTGCAAACAACTTCCTGGAAGGGCTGCTGTGGCTTGTTTGAGTTGTTTGCAGGATCAAATAGATAAATTAAGGTGAGGTGTCAGCCTTCTTTTAAATTATTTTTTGCAGTCACTTAATGATTTACCTGTCATACATTTGCAATAAGAACAAAATGTTTCAACTTTTATTAATTGGGTATATCTTTTGGTCTTTTTGGTTTATTTGATGTCCTTTATGCTATTGATACCGTTTTTAAGTGCTTTTTGGGTCTGAAAATTGGTTCTTTGCTTTGTGGCTTTGATTGACTATTCTGAATTTGACTACAAGAAGAAAGCATGATTAAAAAGAAGAGACTGTGCAGATCAGCAATTGATCCACAGTTACTTTGCAATCACTTTTTCTAAAAAATTAAGTGCAACCCTCTGTACTTCCTAAACTCAAAGATTTAACTTTTCTGCAACTGCTCCAAACACATTATGTCAACTTGAATTCCACCTCATTGATGGTATCCTATTATGCAATCTTGTCTTTTAAGTGACATCAAATAAAAGCTATTTTCCATTAGTATTTGCGTCCAAATTATTTCATGCTAAACAGAAAGGCAAAGTTGATCTGCTGTGTTGTCATTTTGGATTGTTTTCTTCAAGCTATGGTGCAGAAAACACATCTTTTTCGGTCTTTCTTCAAGAGTGTTGGTTGTTGTCCCTTTATTGCAGTTTATTAATGTTCTCGAATCTTTTCTCCTCTGTCACAAATACCATCTATAGGACTTGAACTAAATGTTGAACTCTTGGGTTTGATTTGTTTTATCATAGGATATGTTAGATTGCAAATGGTGTGACCTCTATATTCTCACTAAATCTGGTTACTAGTTTAGATCAACAAATAAGGTATTTGGGATCTCCTACTATATTTGTCATGTATCCTTCTAAAATGTTAGTTCTAGAATAGGCCATGTCACGGGAGATTGTCATGTTCTCTTCATGGGTTGATCAACCAGGCATACACGACTTGCTATAAATTTTAGAGAATTTCTAGTGTTAAAGAACCCCAAGTTATTATATATAGGAATGAAATGGTTCGACACAGAGCAAAATGGATAGTGATGATTCATATAGCTGATTCTAGCTAGTTTGGCATTGAGAAGGTGTTGTCGCTGTATATCTTAGTAGGGTTTGATTTGTTATGGGCTTCGCTGAATAGCTTAGTAGGTTAAGATACCCTGTGATTCAGTAGAACAGTTGACTAATGTTCTGTCAGTGAAATCTTAGACGTTGCACATCTTGCTTAGTTCAAGTGTTTGAAATCTGGGCACAAATGGGGTGAAATTCACGGTTGACATGAAGTGTTGTCAAAGAGATTGCTTGAAGGAGTACTATGGTGACTTATGAAGTCATATAGTTTGTGAGATGGAATACCTTCTAGAAGTTGGTTTAGAAAATAGTGATAGTTATAAAGCTCACGAACAAGGGTAGCCATGGTGCAAAAGATCAAACATGTACTCCTGTAATCCTGTTGAAATTCAATAGGGGTTTAGAATTTATATGTCATGGGGAAGCTAGAGATGTATGAGCGGAAAAGAAGCATATATTGGCCTTTATGCATCATCTACCGTCTCTGTGGAAGAAGGTTATGAACTGCTACTATTAGCTGAGACAAGGAAATAATGTGAAGTAGTAGGATATCCAGTTTCCCTTTTGCACGGGGAGACAAAAAGCTATTAATCTGCAGAGTTGTATGAAAAATGAATTTGAGGATCGTGAGAATTGGATTCAGAAATACACATGTGCTAATGATATCCTTTGTGAAAGTCTTTTTGTTATTTGAGCAAGATAATGAATATGATTTAGATACAAGAAGAAATTTCATCTCCACATCTCATGTTGAAATGATTTGCGTGTATGTGGCTGTTGTCAATGATTTGGCAGTTAAGTGGAGTACCTGAGTTTGTATTTTCTGGGAAGCTTCCTGGACATCAAAGTGCTGTAACATACTAGACTCCTAACATAAGTTTAATTTTTTTTATGTTTTTATTTGCGTGCATGTCTTTTTCCACTCTTATTGTAAGATCTGATAAATGTATGTACCTTCGAGTTTATGTCCTTTAATATATCTGGCAATTGAGATATATATATATATATATATATCCTAGTTTAGCATTGATATTCGTGATCTTGTTTTTTTGATTACATGCTTTTTTTACAATGCAGAAGCATGAAGCTGATTGAATGGAATGGAGTAGCAGCATTTGGATTTATAGAAGTTAATGACTGCCTTCATGTTCTTGAACAATGTTTTGCTATGGTCTTGTTATAGAAACTTGCATGTTCAGTAGTCCTAGTTTAGTTCGAAAACAGCTTAGAACTCCCCGTCTCTTAGTTGCTGTCCTGTTATTTTGCAATGGTAGCTTGTTTCTTGTATGGTCTATTGGTTTGATGTATCTGCTCCTCGATAGTAGGAAGAGCCTTTTTATGTTTTTCTGTTGCATAGGGCACTTGGAATTGTTGTTCATCAAAATTTCACCAGCATATACTTATATAATTCCTTGGGTTTTGGACATAGGCTCCGATTTGTTATTAGTAGTCACTCCTTTCACTTTTCTTCACTAAGTTTTGACATCAATGATGGTTATTTTTCTGTTAGACTGGTTACTCGGATTGTGAATATCTTTGCCAGTTGTTTGCAGTCTTGAATACTAACGCAGACAGTCCATGCTACACGATCTTTTGATTAGATTTGAGTTATTCCATGGATTCGGTGCTACTAATAACTATGCTTTGAAAGGTATCGGTTAGTTCAGATTTTAAGGTTCAGTTTGGACTTCCGTTTTGAAGTTTATAATACTTTTGTGTATGAGCAAGTACCAGACCCCATTTATGGTATTACACTGTGTTTGTTGTTGTTTGAGCAAGTTCTAGCTGATTTGATATCTTTTCTAATATTACTTTGATGTAGGTAAATCCTTGTCGAGCCTTCATAATTCAGGAGATGTAAATATATGTTTGCTTTTTTTTGCTAATGTCAAATTTTCTGGAAAAAGCCAGTGGAGAGTAGTATTTGTGCATCACTTATTTGCTTCTTACAATTCCAATAGTAAAGATAGTTTAGATACAAACAGCAATGCTCTGGCCAACTTTGTACACACAAGAATAAAATGAAACAAAGAAATTGGCAAAACAAACAAAGAACCCTTACTAAAACAGAAAAAAGCAGCAGCAGCAATCTCAATCAACAGTTCAACACATTCCACGCGATATGACTCATTATCTCCAAGTTCATTTATCTACTTGTTGAAGCACCATGAATGACCATGATGTATACCAGTTGAGTAAACGATAGAATTATTAAGAATGCTTCCATTGTTCTCTGCAAATTGATATAAAGAAAACATGAAAGAAGTTAATGACACTATTTTTCTTAATTTGCAGAGATTAACTTTGTATACAGTTATAGGTTCTGTTAGGAAATTAATTGAGTTCCTCACCAATTTGGCATTCCTGTAATTGAGTTGAACTTCTTTCCATGCAAAGCTGCATGGGTGACAATTTCATTAGTGACATTTAGAACAGTAAATACAAAGAACACAAACATTGAGAAGAAAACTATGCTAGTGAGCAAGAATGTGAAAGACTATGCACTTACCCCATGGCAAGGAGTGTAAGACTCCAGGCAATGGCTGCAGCAGAAGTAGCAGCTGGTAAGCTGTCGATGTTCCACTGGCGAATATGGTTGAGCCCCGAGAGAAGAGATGCAACTCCAACCACACCTGCAATCAAAGCAAATACAACAAAGAATCCAGTGGCAGAATTCCCTATTGGGAAGTAAATTGGAGAGAAATTTGCTGGAAGAACAAAATCTGCACCTGTAAAAAGTCATACACACCATGATCAGTCTTAGTCCAGAGACTTAGTAAAAAGATGCACAATTAGGGTGGCTTAAAGGTCAATGAAATGAGTGAAAATTATGGGGGATCAGGTTGAATCCCAATGGAGACAAAAAAAAAAAGCGTTAAGTGATTTCTTTTCATCTGTCTATATCTTGGTGAATAAAGTTACTCAAAACCTATGCTGGTGGGAAGTATTAACAGGTATCCAGGGAATAGTCGAAGATTTGAGCAAGCTCACTCGAACAACATCATTAAAAAGAAACACAAACCAAGTAAAACTACGAGATTTAACAAGGTGCTTACCAATCACGAAACCATGATCAATGGCAAAGTTCATGGCCCAACCAGCTATCCCTAAAACAACAGCATACATGCAGAAATTAAGGACCAAAAGCAAAGATGCAACAGGTTTCAATTGTCCCCCAGCCATCGTTGCTTCTTGAAAATGGTATGATAAAGAGCTGACACCTCTTTTTGATGATATGGGAAATAAAGGCTTTGTAAGAGTTTTAAGCTAAGAAGATTATTTTGTACAAATGCATGTGATTTCTGTAAGTTCTTGGGGGTCTTATAAATGCTATGATCTCAGAAGGTTTTGGTTCTTTTCTTGTAAGGCTGTTGCTCTAAAGGGCTTTGTGGGGTTGTAAAGGCAATGCTTCATAATCAAGGCAAGGAAGCAAAAACCAAGATTCTTTCTCACCTTAAAATTTTTAAGTATTACTTTTGAGGTGGTAGATTCTTTGATTTTGGATTTCATATTTGGTTACCTAGTTCATTCAAGGATGAAGTTAAAGTGATATGAGGCAGGATCTCCACGAAGGGGGTTCAAAAATTTGTTTGTAGCTAGTGGGAATTGAACTTATGACCTTAAGAAGGTTCTGAACCCCATTGACCACTAAACTACACTTTCGAGTTGTGTTAAGGGGGTTCAAAACTTAATATATAGAGATAAAAACCAGATTTTGCCTTATATATACCGTGTAATTTTTCGGCGAAGAAGGTTCGGGTGAACCCCTTGCACCCCTGGTGGTATTCCTTGAAAATAGAGCTTGTTTCAGAAATATAGATTGGATGTACGAGAAATTAAAAAATAGTCATATTTACAAGTGGTCATTCAAAAATAGTCACAATTTCAAAAGTAACCGAAATTTAGCCACTTTTCATGTAAAGATAAATCTGAACGAAAATACTGCTTATAATATACTGGAACTCCAGTATATTACAATGGAGTTCAAGCATAATATACTGGAGTTCTAGTATAATATATCGGTCCAGCATATTATATACATGTGCTCCAATTTCTAGTATATTATGCTGGAACTTTCCGCGTGTTGGAGTTCCAGCATAATATGCTGGAAGTTCATACACATGTGCACCGTTCTCCAGTATATTATGCTCAATCAGTCCTTGTTGCAGCAAAATAGTGGCTATTTTTCAATAACTTTGCAAATGCTAGCTATTTTTAAATGACCGGTGTGAGAATTGACTAGCTCGTGCTATTTTTACCATTTTATCATGAATACTTCTTGTGTTCATTGGCGCAGCCACATAGCGTAAAGGGTGGTCAGTTGAACACATATATATTAAACTTTGGACACCCTTAACAAAATTCTTGGATCGTCACTGATTGTTTTAGTGTAGAAAGTTGGTTTATACATTTTCACCAAAAAAAAAAAATCTTATATAACTATGTTTGAACCACAAAATGAGCTATGTAAAATTTCTAAAACCTTGTTATATTTCTTTAAAAAGGGTATGAAATTTGTAATCACAAAATTTTGTGAGAGATGGTTTTAGCTAGCAAGGAAAAAGTGGAAGTGCATGTAACATTGCAAACTAGAGGAAAACTGCTGATGCCAATGGAATGGACTAGTGGGAAATAATTTTTACCATTTGTATGTTAATGACAACAAATGACACAAATGTTTGATGAGAAAATGACACAAATAGTCCCTTATATTTGGGAATGAGTCTAAAATAGTCCACTAAATATACTTCTAAACAATTTTAGTCCTTTAAGTTTGTCACAAATTAGCATTTTTGTCTACGTCAAATATTTAACAAACTCTTATCCTTAGATTTAAATTTTGGTTAAATTTTGAACTCCTCTACTGCCACACTAGAATTTTTCTTTATATAAGAGGATTCAACAGTTTATATATACCTAAAATATATTATTTTTTCTCTATTTGCATAAAATTAATTTCCCACGAGGATATTCAACTGAACCGCGTTATTCTTACCTCCTGTCTCTACTTAAAAGGATCAAAATATAATTTAGGGGTTATTTTGGCATAGATGTGTTTAGTGTAATTTAGCCTCTCTTTTTTTTTTTTTTAAATCTTCCCTTAGGCGATCGTTGAAGTCGTTAAAACACCGTTGAACCCCCATGCAGTGAACTTTTCCCGCTGCAGGCTTCTTCTCATGCCTAACCATGTCCTTCTTCGTGTTGCTATATCTCAATCACCCAAATCATACACCATCTCAGTTCCATCAAGATCTATAATTGGTTTAGCAAGATTCTTCAGAGTAGCTAGCCCCACTTGCTATTCTCTTCTATCAGAGCACTTAAAGAACCGACGAATTGATGAAGCTAAAGAGCTTTTCGAAAGAATCCCATCTCCAAATATCTATTTATGCACCAAAATGATAGCTGGGTATGCGCAGAATCTAAGGTTGAGTGAGGCACTGAAGCTGTTTGATAAAATGCCTGTAAAAGATACGGTTATGTGGAACTTGATGATCAAAGGGTGTGTAGATTGTGGGCATATGGAGATGGGTTTGAAGCTTTTTAATGAAATGACTCAAAGAAATGTCATTTCTTACACGACGATGATAAACGGGTTTTTGAAGTTTGGAAAGGTTGAAGAGGCTGAGAGTTTGTTTAGAGAGATGCCACAAAGGGATGTGGCTGCTTGGAATGCTATGATTTATGGGTATTTTGAGAACGGAAGGGTGGAGGAGGCTGTCAAGTTGTTTGAGCTGATGCCTTATAGGAATGTGATTTCGTGGACTTCGGTTATTAGTGGACTTGATCAGCATGGGAGAAGTGATGAGGCTCTATTGATTTTTAAGAAGATGTTAGATTTTGGTGTTGAGCCCACTTCTAGTACCTTTGCTTCTGTTGTCACAGCTTGTGCTAATGTGAGGAATTTAGGTCTAGGTAGTGAAATTCATGCCTGTGTTGTAAAGGTTGGTTATCTGTATGATACTTATGTCACTGCTTCACTAATCACATTATATGCTAATTGCATGCACGTGGATGATTCTTCTAAGGTATTCAGTGAGAGGTTGCACATTAACGTTGTTGTATGGACATCTCTTTTGACAGGGTATGGCTTGAATTGTAAGCACAAAGAAGCATTGAAAGTGTTCGGGGATATGATTAGAATTGGTCTACTTCCCAATCAGTCTTCCTTCACTAGTGCCCTAAATTCCTCCTGTGAAATGGAGTCTATTGATCTTGGCAGAGAGATTCATGGTGTAGCAGTCAAATTCGGATTGAGCACTGATGCCTTTGTTGGTAATTCGCTAGTTGTATTGTATTCAAAATGTGGAAATGTAAACGATGGACTCATTGTATTCAAGGAGATTCCTGAAAAGAACATTGTTTCATGGAACTCGGTCATTGTTGGATGTGCACAACATGGATGTGGAAATTGGGCACTCACATTGTTTGCCCAGATGGTACGCTTAAGTGTTGATATGGATGATATCACATTTACTGGGTTACTTGCTGCTTGTAGCCATTCTGGCATGCTAGAGAAAGGAAGACGCTTATTTCAGTATATCTCCCAAATCTCACCTGTTGAAGTGACACTTGAGCATTATAGTTGTATGGTAGATATCCATTGTAGAAATGGGAAGTTAACAGAGGCAGAGGATTTGGTGAAAAGTATGCCCATGGGACCAAATTTGTCAATATGGTTAGCTTTGCTTAGTGGTTGCAAGAAGCATTCAAATTTAGAACTGGCTGAAAGAGCTGCAGAAAACGTTTTTCATCTTGACCCAAATTGTAGCGCTGCTTATGTTTTATTATCTAACATTTATGCTTTTTCTGGTAGATGGAGTGATGTTGCCAGAATTAGAGGAAATATGAAAAGAAGAGGAAATATAAAACAACCGGGATGCAGTTGGGTTAATCAAAAGGGAATCCGGCATACATTTCTTTCTGGTGATACTTTGCATCCTCTAAGTGATAAGATATATAAAAAGCTGGAATGGTTGACGGTAAAGTTGAAAGAATATGGTTATGTCCCTGATCAGAGATACGCATTGCATGACGTAGAGGAGGAACAGAAGGAAGTTCTGCTGTCGTATCATAGTGAGAGGCTTGCTATTTGCTTTGCATTAATTACGACTGTACATGGTAGTACTATAACAGTAATGAAGAACCTGCGTGTCTGTGGGGACTGTCATTCCGCCATCAAGCTCATAGCAAAAATTGCTGAACGTGAAATCATTTTAAGAGATTCTAGCCGCTTTCATCACTTTAGGGACGGTTTCTGTTCTTGTTCAGATTACTGGTAGCATTATCCTTTTGATTATCGTTGTGGGAAGGTTAGCGGAACCTTGTAACTGTTCACCAGAAGCAGGAATACATTAAATTTAAGGGAACTGCCAGAGTTTCGATGGCCCTGACCAACATTCTGGGAAATGCTTTACACCAATATAGGGTCCTTTCTTGGAGCAAGGATAGGTAACGATCTTTGGAGTAACTTTACCAAAGTAGAGATCAGAATTAGCATGCACGCTAGGTAACATTCTTTCGGCTAACGTTACCAATATAGAGATCAGACATTAGCATACACTGCTTCAAATGTCTGGATGCTGATCTGGGAGCCATGTCTAAAAACTGTCCTACGATTGACCGGTTGTACCTATAGTCAAGGCAGCTGATGCACAAAAATAAAGCTTGAGTACCTGGTGCCCTGTTTGCATAGTAGGATGCCATCGACAAATCTTCCAACAGCAATCAGGTAGAGAGATTCTTGTCATTGGAGCTTTAGTCATAAAAATCTTGTTTCTTTTTTTTTGGGATATCACTAGTTAGTTGTTAAATATAGAACATGCTAATAACGTCCCTGCTTTGCGAACAGGAAATACTTTATGTACACTCGTGAGAGGTTTAATTACAAGGTTTGGAGAAGATAGCTGTTCGTTTCCTGCCTCAGCCTTAAGATACTAGAATTATACATGAATGGCTATGACACATGGGTACTCTCCCTTTGAAACAAGGGCCTTGGAGCCATCTGCATTGCATAGCTGATGTTGTCTTCATGGTCTTTCATGTTGCTACAGCTGAAGCTCGAAATGCTCCCGGTTTCCCATCAATCTCAGGTATTTATCCATGAGCGCAGCTTCCGAGTTCTCCATATTGAATGTCGAGATAATACATAATTACCCACTTAGGATTGTCTCCCTCTACCGGATGCACCCTTATATTTTGCGGAGGTCCTATGGCCCCGTGACTTTGTTCAAACTCCCTTTTAGCGAATGTGGCATATTTCTGGACTGACTGCGCGTGAAAGCGCCAAAATATCATATATTTCTCATTGTCATTTTTCTCTTTCTTTTTTTATTCTTTTATTCTCTCCCTTCTTTTCTTTTTCTTTTTTGGTGTTCTTCTTTCTTCTATTAGCGCCTCATCTCAATTCCCCCATAGCCAAGCCTTCAATATCAATTAACTTTTAATTGTAATCCATCATATTGAACCCACGATATCATTTTTTTTCCTTTTTACCTTTTCTTTCTTTTTCTCTCTTTCTTGTGTTTCCCCCTATAACTCTATACCCATTTCACCATCTCCACACCACTCTTCAATTTCGATTGGGATCTTCTATTGCCGCACGTTGCGTAGCCGAAGCTTGCAAGCTTTGAATTTGGAGGATACCACTTTCAGCTTCTTCTTTTTTCATTTTAAATCTTACCATGTCAGATTCTTTTCATATGTCTCATCGAAAATTATAAAAAATTTGGCCGGAAAACTTTTCTCCGGTGACTCATCTTCTCAAGCATGCAAATTGGGTTTTCATATTCGGAACACAGAATTCGTCAACAAATTGACAACTTTTGGCTGGTCGATTTTATAAGTAAAATGATCAAAACATATTATTTCCAACTCCTACGTGCTAAAAATTTAAGAATGCGAAACAAAAGTGTTGAGATGGAAGAAAACTGAAAGTGAAATAAGAAGAAAGAAAGAAAGAAATGGGAGAAATATAAAAGTGAAAAAGAAGCTGGAAAGGAATTAACAATTGGGGGAGTTGGGAACCGAAATGTTATATTTTTTGACTCAAAATATTTAATTAGGTGGAAAAAAAAATTTAGCTACCAAAAATGTAAAACGAGGTTATGAACTACAGTCTTACCTTAACGTTAAGATAAAATGCGGTTTGTTATTGCGTTTTATATAAAAAGCGATAATACACCGCGCTTTACCTGGAAGCTGATAAGAAGTCTATATAAAGCGCGGTCCATTAACGTGTTTTGTATAAAACGCAATAACAAACTGCGGTTTACATGTATAAATAATTGTCCCCTTCCCTTTCCCGCACGTTCTGGACAAAATCCCCCCCTCCCCCACAACCCCCCACACATAGACACACACATTTTTTAAAACTTTGAGCGGTCCCCCCACCCCCATTAACTCGATAAAATCTTCGAATGTACCCCACCCGTCCCACAAAAACTAATCAAAGTTGGTCCCACCTCCTACCCAAGCATATTGTTGTGGCTTACTTGTTTCGGAGTCAACTTTTTAATTCTTCAACTTTCTGAAAAACATAAATCGAGGTATTTCGATTTAGTTTATGTCGAAACTTGTGTAAATAATGCATATTAGTTGTTTTGAATGCGTTCCATGTTGTTTTGTGCTTTTTTTTGCGATTAAATTAGTATGTTATTTTTATCCAGACTAAGATATTAATGATCTAAAAAAATATATAAAAATTATGAAATCGTTATTATTTGTTAATAAAAATGTTAATAAATTACTATTATTGTTATATATGTATTTTTGTGAGTGTTTTGTGATTAAAATGTATTTGTTGTGTTTTATTTGGTTTATACTATTTTTGCTTAAGGACTTGTAATATAGTGCCCTTTTAGGGTAGTAAAATGTAATATTTTTTTAGCGTCGTAAAATGTAGTGCCTTTTAGCGTAATATAATCTAGTGCCTTTTAGCGTAGTTTCTATATAGTTTAAGTATCTCTTAAACTAAAAAATACATCAAAATAAATGATAGATCAAACACAAACTCTGTCCAATTATTGGTGCTACTAGGCTCCAAATATCGAGCCTGGAACCCACATTTGAGTATTTATTTATAAAAATTAATTATTTAATTTACAAACTAACATATAAAATTATAAGAAAACTAACACATACAAGAATTCAGGATATCTTGGTGATACTGGGCCGCAAATATCGAGTATGGAACCCACATGTGAAAACTTAATTATAAAAAATAATTATTTAATTTACAAACTAACATGTAAAATAATAAAACTAACACATAGAAGAATTCAAGATAAATTGGTGCTATTGGGATCCAAATATCGAGCATGGAACCCATATGTGAATATTTATTTATAAAAATTTATTATTTAATTTATAAACTATCATGTAAAATTATAAAACTAACATACAGAAGAATTTAGGATAAATTAGTGCTACTGGGCTCCAAATATCGAGCCTAGAACCCATATGTGAATCTTTATTTATAAAAATTAATAATTTAATTTACAAACTAACATATAAAATTATAATAAAACTAACACATACAAGAATTCAGGATATCTTGATGCTCTGCAAATATCGAGCCTGGAACCCATATGTGAATTTTTAATAATTAAATATTGTATAATTATAAAAATTAATTATTTAATTTACAAACTAGCATATAAAATTATAAAACTAACAAATAATTAATGTTGTTTAATTTAAAGTAGATGACATGAAGGTGCCACTTATTCATCCTGGACCTTCCAGCGATGAGCTACTGTATTTACAGGGCGATCATAGGTCCTCCCACATATGTGAGGGATTGTTACTGACTCAGACTCTCCGCGTCAGGAGAGTGGACGATATGTGAGACTTTCTGCATAATAGAGTTCTCCATGCCCGTGTAGTCACACGCCTGCGGGAGACGGGTTTCTACAGGATTTTGGAGATCGGGTGGCTGTAGCTCGATTGGTCTTTGGTCACAGCCCTGATAGAGCGGTGGCGACCGGAGACGCACACATTTCACCTGCCCATTTGCGAGGCCACCATCACACTGCAGGACGTGGAGGTTATATGGGTTGCCCGTTGATAGACACCCCGTTGCTTTGTCGCCTGGCATAAGAGAGATGACACGTGTGCAGTACCTGGACATGCTGCACGATCGGCTCCAAACCTATATCACTATAATATGACAAAGAGTGGTCGATACAGCTTTTACCCGAAAGGTCGGGATCGATATCCACAAGGAGCTAATATTGGTTGGGAATTGGGTTTCTATCCAATCTAGCTATGCGTGTTGTTCTTAATTGCACTTCTAACCATGTTTTGTTTTGTTTCTATTCTACTTTTAATGCTACTGAATGCTGAAAATAATCTAATTATAATGCTTTTGTAAGGTTTTTCTCAGTTAATAAAAAGCACTAGGGAAATGACTTACACTTAGGTGAGTATCTAATGGGGTCTAAAACTTAGGGCAAGCTTGTTATATTTGGGATCATGATATAACCTTTACACATAGTTACTCTATACATCTCGATAGTTTGAGTGACTTTGCCCTAATTGGCTTTCTCAAGCCCAATTGGGTGTTCAAATAATGCAAGCAAAATTGGCTCAAGTCGGGTATTAATACCTCTAGGTTAACCCTTTAATTGGGGCTATCAATTTTTTGAATGCACCACAATTTCTTGTTAGCCTGAATTTTCTAGACTTAGTCTCTCTTTCTCAAGAAGATCCTAAGTCATAAAGGCATGAATCAGTGTTTGCAACTACCAATTAAACAATTAAAGCATGAATCAAGCTAAATATCATTAACCCATAAATAATTAAGCCATAAAATTGAAGACCCATTAAATACTCACACTAGGGTTGGGTCAAAACCCTAGCTAATGGGTTTAGCTACTCATAATCAAGGAAGAAATCAAAGATGGAGATGAAATATAAGCCATAAAAGTTAATTACAAGAGTAAAATCTAAGATTAATAGCTAAAGATGCTCTAAAATTACTCTAAGAAGTAAAATACGGCTGTTCACGTGCTCCTCAAAACAAAAGATAACCTAAAAATGTGAAAAAAAACTACTTATACACACTGAAATTTCTGGACAAAAATATCCCTACGGAGGTTTCGCTGTCACCAGAATAATAAGGCCTCAGCGTAAGGACTTTCGCGGCCGCGTTTCTTCAATTTTGGACTGGGACTGGGCTAGGTTCCGCGGAGAGCGTAAAATCTACCGCCTCAACGTTAGCATCAATCGCGGCCGCGCAATTTGGACACGGACTGTGCTCCTCAGTTAGGCTCATTTTTGTAGGGTCTTTGAACCTTGATCACGGCTCTCAGCGGAATTTGCACTAGAGCTGCGTCAGGTATTCCGTTGCTGTGCCATTGCGGTCAGCGGTCTCTGTTGTCCCAAAAATACCTTCTCTGAATCTCTAATCCGCGGACAGCATAATTGAGGCCGCTTCAGTGGTGAACATACCGCTGCCGCTCTTTTCCTTCGCGGTCAATGCTTATATTTCAGCTTTGACTTGTGCAATTTTTAACTCTTTCATGAGTTGATTATGACTTTCTTGCCTCATTTTGACCAAACCTAGCAGTCAAGCACAATAAGTCAATTTTCGGGAATACTTTTACACAATTTTGATCCAAAACCTAAGCAAAAGAGAGCATAAGATAGGCTAAAATCCATAGTTTTTACTGCAGCAGCTCGCTACTTTCCGACCAGAGGATGAGAATGTATTGGCTGGGACCAGTCATTTTCCGTTGACGAATATTCGACAGTGGTTGGAGGTATTACATCTTGAGATCGATGGCGATACACCGGATTATCATGTTGACCGATATACGAGGTTGCTGCTGCTCCTTATGTTTTGAGGGGTCTTGTTCGCGAACACTTCGGGGAACCTAGTCAGCTTGAGATTTCTTCATCATCTTGAGCTGCTAAATGATTTACCCTAGTACATCTGAGGTGATGCTGTTCTCGGCTATTTGTACAAGTAGATGTGCCGGGCGAGCATGGGCACCCAGTGTGACGTTGCTGGATTTTTGCCGCTACTACAGGTGACAACATATTCGAATACTCTATTCATTTTAACATACAAAGTATAAATATATCTTAAATTTTACGTCAACTTTTTATGTTAGATTTGGGCCTGGGAGTGGTTCCTGCAGTTTCAGCCACCTCTACCATCATTAGATCCGGATGTGCTACCTCCTAGCTAGTTTGTTGCTCTCTCTAGTTAGGAGGTGGGTTCTCCGGCGGGTATAGACGCGCGAGTATGAGGCTCGGTATAATCTCTCCTTGTTCAGGGATATATTGGATTTACTGGATGTCGCACAGGTAAGTGTATATCTAAGTTTACTTGTCATAGCTTCAGACACAAGTTGTGTATACTGATGTTTTTGTTCTTACTTAATAGTTCATCTAGACGTCATACAACGATGCGTTGATAGATGGCTTGTCCTGTTATTGCTCAGCCGGCCAACTTATATGGGGCTTTTTCGTCCCGTTATTCTCCCTTGATATTGTGGAGCATCATGCCACCGAGCGGGTACTTTGCCAGTTTGGTCGTCCGCAGCTCGTACCGCACCTACCACCTGGCAGACCACACATTACTAGCGGGATGATCGTACCAGGGTGGACGACGTATTTTGGCATGACTACAGGAGTAGATATTTACTTGGGACCGGCGATCTGACCTGATTCTGCCACCCCCCCTCTCCCCCCCCCACCGAGTCGGCTGGATACTGAGCATGATTACATGGGTTGGTACCGCGGTGTTACCTGAGTTATCGTCGGGAATCCCATTTATTGAGCTGGCGGTCGGTACGTTTCATACGCCGGGAGGCATAATGCACTGTTATGTTATTTGATATTCTTACTTATAACTGTGATCTAACATTCCGTAATTTATATTTTACATGTTTTGCAGGCTATTGGCCTGCATTTAGTCCACCACTTGGGACGGCAGATGCAGCAGCATGCCGACGAAGAAGCGGTCACTTTGCACTAGTATGGCCGCAAGTTATAGAGCTCGTTTATATTCTCATTCATATTCCCACTGTTTTTTGGTCAAATCATTAAGATACTGCAAAGATCGTTTGTAGCATTCCTGCTCACGGGGTTCATCAAGCCATACCTCAAAATTACAAAAATTTCCGTTGTTGCCTCCAAACCTGTTAACTAACATCCAGTATCTGCGCCCAACTTGACCATCATCCCAATCAGTCTGTCATCAAACATCGTTTGCCACATTGGTACATACATGCGGTTAGACATTTGTTAAAGCGATTAAAAAAAACCTGCTTTTATGGAAAGTTTTACAATTTGTTACGGTTAAGCGTAGAAAATAACTAGAATGCGCCCGTTATTTATAGGTAAGACAACACACATAATGTAGTATTTAAGTGCGCTATATATATTCACACAAAATGTAGTATTTAACCGTGCAATGCTTCGCGTGTTAAAGATTCTTTCTGATACAAAATAATTTTCTTCGCAGTCGGATAGCTTTTCACATCGACAAGACAACACACATAACGTAATATTTAACTGCGCTATATATATTCACACAAAACATAGTATTTAATTGCGCTATGATTCTTGTGTTAAAGATTCTTTCTGATACAATCAACTTTTTCGCAGTCGGGCAGCTTTTCAGATCAACAAGACAACACACATAATGTAGTATTTAATATCGCTATATATATATATATATATATATATATATATATATATATATATATATATATATATATACACACA
>MU673053.1:69624-85824 GCA_026770625.1 Nicotiana glauca
ATGAAGAACTTGAGGCGTTGAAGGCCAAACTCAACGAGGCAGAAGAAGAGAAAAAAAAGTTGGAAGAGCAACTCGAGTGGTTCGAGCGATTTCTAGTACACGATCGTGATTAAATAGTAGCTTGTAAGTCATAAGCGTAGTAGTGTATTTTCATGTTTCCCTTGTCATGTGTTTGTAGCAGTTGTACTGTCATGTATCTTTTGATTTCCCGCTTTTGTGTTTGTGTTTCATGTTCAGATAAAATTCATGTTCAAATTATGTTTCATGTTCAAATTCTGTTTCAATAAAAATTATGTCGAAATATGCAAATCTAAAGTTGTCATGTCGAAATTTAAAATGTTATGTCGAAAACCATGTGAAAACCATGTTTCATGTCAGAGAAATTTAATATGTAATTCGCAGTATAATACTATATTTTGTGGAGTTGTCTAATATATAATTCGCAGTATTATACTACGTTTTGTGGAGTTTTCATGTCCTGCTGAAAAAGCTAAAAAGCATGTGGAAACTCTGTTTTGTGTCAGAGAAATTTAATATGTAATTCGTACTATAACACTACGTTTTATTGAGTTGTCATTTCGTTCTGAAAAAGCTGAAAAACATGTAAAAACCGTATTTCGTGGAGTTGTCATGTCTATGTAATTCGTAGTATAATACTACGTTTTGTGGAGTTGTCATGTCCTGCTGAATAAAGCGGAAAACCATGTGAAAACCCTGTTTCGTATCAGAGAAATTCAATTTGTAATTCGCCGTATAATACTACGATCTATCTGATATCTTGCCTATAAATAACGAGCGCGTTCGAGTTATTTTCTATGCTTCAAAACAACCTATAATCGAGATTTTCTATAAAACCAAACTTCTCTTTAAGAAATGTCTCTACGACCCCTTCGTTGCCCAAAGTGCGACTGTGGAAACAAAAGCATGATGTACGATGAATGGGAAGAGGTCGGGCGCCGCTACTGGGCGTGTATGAACAAGTTTTACAGGCAACCCGACGTACCTATATGCAATTTTAAGGTATGGGTTGATGAACCATGTCACCAGGAATACTACAAAGACCAGGTGTATCATCTTCAAGATGTGTGTAATCGGCAGTAGGACAGAGAGCACCAATCGAAAAAAGAAATTGAAGAGTTGAAGGCGAAGATCAAGGAGGTGGAATAAGAGAAAAATAAATTGTAAAGAAAGCTCGAGAGGATTAAGGAGAGAATAATATGCGGTCGTAACTAAGCGATAAGATTAACGTGTTGAGTGTTGTAGTGTATCTTCATGTTTCTTTTGTTAAGTGCTTTCATTAGTTGTACTGTTTGTTTACGTTTTAGGTTTGTAAGGTTTGTGTTTGAGTTGTACTGTTTAAGTAAAATTGTTGTTCAAACGCAATTAAAATAAAATTGTTGTTAAAAGATAGTTGTTAATACTATTTACATAAAGTACTATTTACACAAAGTTAATACATAAGCAAATCAGTGAGTGCTGCAGCCTGTGTGCTTCAGTGATGCTGCTGGCCTAAGTCGCATCCCTTGTCGGCCGGGCACACTATCTGGATCATCATCATCAAGCCGCCTCTTTATGTGAGGATGTGCAGCAGCATCAACACCACAACTGGCAGGGTCGGAAGAATAGGTCGTCGGGCCGTCAGTAACCTACAAAACAAGAAGTAATCTTAGCATGTATGAATGTATTGTTTTATGAAAATGTATTATTATCTTAACCTACAGAATGTACTATTATTTTAAATAAGAAAATATTTTCCCACCATGGTCTCGTCGACCTCCTGGGTATATGTATCGATGGTGTGCTCATCACCGCATGTAGTGTCCTCAAAGATGGGCTGGGACGAAGACTGCATAAGAAAGTTACAATTAATTAATGGCAGCGATTTAAGGAAAAGAAAACAAATTGAAATATTAAAGTAATACAAACATACCGCCGCCTGTGGTAGATCCGCATGAACTGCCGGGGACGATGGATAACTCAACCTACGCCCACCATCCACGCCCCGGACCGGTCGATCCTCAGCTGCGATAGATGGGCATGCGAAGTACTGATCTACATCCCCGTCGAATGTACCCATGATCGACATTGCTCCTGACGGGGTGACCTGCGATGATGGCAAAGATAGCTGAAGGCTATATGAAGGCATGCTGCTGGAAGGCTCATCTGTATGAGGGATATAACCCTGCTGATCATCTCCAAAGCCCCCAACTCCGAAATGTATGTCATGTCCATCGACAAGTGGGTCGACAGGTACCTCAACGCCCCCTTGCTGCCCACCTTCTCTCTGTCCTCTGCGACCCCGTGGGGCACCCCTGCCTGGTAGGGGACCCCTCGCTGGTGCCCTACCCCTATGGTAGGTCTCTGGATCCACATACTGAGGCTCATAGTCTAACCTCTCGGCATCTCTCGCCTGCAACAGCATCATACGAGCCATCTGAGCCATCTCCCGGCCATACTCAAGCACTTCAGGGATGTCCGAACGTTGTTGTATCTCCTGTCCCGACTGGTAGATGCGATGAAGCCCAATAGCTTGTGAAACATTTAAAATAGTAATTAAATAATGCTATGTCACAAATATAAGATATTAATAAGTCAAAAAAACATACCAGTGCCTCGTGCCTCCCGGCGTATGGTCTGTAAGTACATGAACGGGGTTCCCGATCATCAATCGGGTATGACGGCGGTACCAACCAGCATACAGATGAATAGAGGCCTCCTGGAAAACTGTAGGTGGTAGCGGGATGCGTTCAGCTCGGTCCTCCCAATAAGCTATCTGCTGCTGTAGCCACCCAACATACTGCCGGTCCATGTTCGAACGGTCGTCCCACTGATTGTGTGTAGGCTCCCATCCAGGCTCCCTCGGTATAGGCTGAGAACGGCCAAACTGTCGAAGCACACGCTCTGTGGCATGATACTCAACGTAATCCCAGAAGATCAATGGGACCGAGGTGCTCCAAATCAACCGGTTGACAGAGCAACAAGCGGGTAGGTGACCAAGCAACTCGATGCTGTATGGCGTCCAGATGAGCTACCAATATTAACATAAAAATGAGTACGCAAAACATAGCTCAATTTAAAACAACCAAGTATAGGTACATATTTACCTGTCCGTCCACCAACATATCTAACACATCCCTAAGAAGGGGGAGATTATGATGAGCATCCGTCTCTCGGTAGTTCCCACGCCGGAGAATCCACCTGATAGCTAGAGGGAGAAGCGGATAATCCTCACCGGGCGGAAGTACTGGTAGAGGTAGATGCAACAGCATGATCCGCTGCCAGGCCCAAACCTAAGATAAAATGTTGATGTAAATTTATGAGTCATTTCATGATATAGAATTTCGGGTAACAAACAATGTATTCGGAAATTTTTTGCACCTGAAGGAGGGGCAGAAAACCACACATATCAACCGCTGGACCAATGCTCGCCCAGCACATGCTCCTATACAGATACGCCAGAACAGTAGCACCCCAGCTGTACTGGGGTAGCTCATCCAGCTGCTCAAGACAATGGAGAAAGCGCATACTCACTTTACTCCCCGAGGTGTCCAGAAAAAAAGACACACCCAAAAAGCAGGAGCAACGCCAACCGAGTGTACCTCTGAATCCAAAGATGCTCTATCTCGTGGGTAATATCTGGGTGTAAATTCGCCATCTGATCTCTAATGAATGACAAAGCCACGCGACTGCCACGCCGGTCACCCTGCGGTCTCGAACCAGTCAACTGCCCCATCATGTCCGCCAATTGTGCACGTGCCATCCCTCTCCAGTGGTGGGGCAGTACGAAAGCGCGTCCCTCTACTCGCAGTCCGTATAAAACCTGGACATCCTGCAGCATGATAGTGGCCTCTCCAGTGGGCAAGTGAAATGTATGCGTCTCTGGTCGCCACCGCTCTACCAAGGCCGTGATGAGCGACCAATCAAGCAGCATCCGTCCAAGCTCAAAAATGGTATATAATCCCGTAGTTTGGAGGCTCTCTACTACGCGTTGATGGAAAGGATGCTCCGCAATAAACTCCCACAAATCATCAGGCCTCCTGGGGCGGAGAGCCTGCATCGCTAGTTGTCCCTCCCAAACATAGGATGACCTATGGTCGCCCTACAACACTAGTAGCTGATCCTCGGCAGGTCCAGGATGCGCAGGCGGAGGAAACGCCATGTCGTCTACTATAATTTAAACAAAATTAATTGTTTGTGTTAGTGTAATAAATTAAATAATTAAGTATGATTTTTGAAATTGGAGATAATAGTTATGTATGGGTTCCAGGCTTTATTTTTTAGACCTGATACCACCGAATAATCCTTAATTATTATACGTCTCAATTTCAACATTTTTTGACTTTTGTTAACTTAATGAATTAAATTATAAATTTTTGAAATTGGAGATAATAGTTATGTATGGGTTCCAGGCTTCATTTTTGAGACCCGGTACCACCGAATAATCCTTAATTATTATGCGTCTGAATTTCAACATTTTTAGAATTTTGTTAACTTAATAAATTAAATTATAAATTTTTTAAAATTGGAGATAATAGTTATGTATGGGTTCCAGGCTTTATTTTTTAGACCCGGTACCACCGAATAATTCTTAATTATTATTCATCTCAAAATAAAATATTTTTTGAATTTTGTTAACTTAATGAATTAAATTATAAATTTTTAAAATTGGAGATAATAGTTATGTATGGGTTCCAGTCTTCATTTTTTGAGACCCGGTACCACCGAATAATCCTTAATTATTATTCGTCTCAATTTTAACATTTTTAGAATTTTGTTAACTTAATGAATTAAATTATAAATTTTTGAAATTGGAGATAATAGTTATGTATGGGTTCCAGGCTTCATTTTTTAGGCCCGGTACCACCGAATAATCCTTAATTATTATTCGTCTCAATTTCAATATTTTTTTAATTTTGTTAACTTAATGAATTAAATTATAAATTTTTGAAATTGGAGATAATAGTTATGTATGGGTTCCAGACTTCATTTTTGAGACCCGGTACCACCGAATAATCCTTAATTATTATTCGTCTCAATTTCAATATTTTTTGAATTTTGTTAACTTAATGAATTAAATTATAAACTTTTGAAATTGGAGATAATAGTTATGTATGGGTTCCAGGCTTGATTTTGAGGCCCGGTACTACCGAATAACCCTTAATTATCATGCGTCTCAATTTCAACATTTTTTGAATTTTGTTAACTTAATGAATTAAATTATAAATTTTTGAAATTGGAGATAATAGGTATGTATGGGTTCCAAACTTTATTTTTTAGACCCGGTACCACCGAATAATCCTTAATTATTATGCGTCTCGATTTCAACATTTTAAGAATTTTGTTAACTTAATAAATTAAATTATAAGTTTTTGAAATTGGAGATAATAGTTATGTATGGATTCCAGGCTTCATTTTTGAGACCCGGTACCACCGAATAATTCTTAATTATTATTCGTCTCAAAATAAAATATTTTTTGAATTTTGTTAACTTAATGAATTGAATTATAAATTTTTGAAATTTGAGATAATAGTTATGTATGGGTTCCAGGTTTCATTTTTTAGACCCGGTACCACCGAATAATCCTTAATTATTATGCGTCTCAATTTCAATATTTTTTTAATTTTGTTAGCTACTGAGACTCTACGCTAAAAGGCTCTACATCTTACTACGCTAAAAGGCTCTATATTTTACTTCTCTAAAAGACATTATATTTTACTATACAATATGAACTAACATTAACAATACAAATAAACAAAATAAATAATATTATTTAACAATACAAACTATTTATCAAATTTTAATACAAATTATATAAGAATACAAATTATTTATCAATTTTTAAGCATTTTTGGTCACAAACATAACATAAATTCGGGTATCAAATAAATCAATCCGGGTATATAAAAGATACAAAATTAAACACAAACATAACATAAATTCACATGAAACATACTAAACAATAGTAATATGCATGACTATACGAGTTTCGGCATAAACTAAATAGAAATACCTAGATGTGAATTTTTTGAATATTGTTGAAATTGAATTTTTGCACTCGAAACACGGTATCCAAAGCTTTTTTTATATGTGGGACCTACACTCCTTGCTCTTTAAGGGACGGGTGAGCCCGAATTTTTTTTAAAAAAAATAAAACGGGGGGTGGGGGACTAGAAAGCAGTGGTGATTTTTTTTTAATGTAGGCATCGTAGTCCAAGGAAGAAGAAGAGCCTTAATTTAATTAAGGCAATTCGCAGATAGTATTGCGAATTGCTAATTCGCATTATAGTACCGAATTGCCTTAATTAAATAAGGCTGGGCCCAGCTCTTCAATAAAACACTGCATTTTGGTATTTCGCAGTACAATATTGCAAAATAGGTATTAAAAAAAAATATTTAAAAACTACTTTGCAGTATTATACCTTTAACGGCATACCCATTAATGTAATTTTTTTTTAAAACATTAAAAATGTGTTTTTTGTACAAAAAATCATTAATTAAGTTTTGGACTCCAAGTAAGACCAACGAAATTGCTCTACTCTGTAGGCTTGTCAGATACTACAGCATCAACATTGCCCGAGGAGGAGTACGTGAGTATCAACAACCATTGCCACTACTCAAGTAACATCGCATAGCTTTATCATTTTGAAAAAGGATATAGAAACACATAAACCCCTGTATATTATCTCAAGGTATGACAAACGCCTAACAAAATTACATGGTCCATCAAAACTTAGCAACATTTCCAAAAACATCTGATTGCACAACAAACATCTGTTGACAATACTAACTAAAACCAGGAACTCATTCATCTTCCTGGCTACGCAACCTAGCAAGCTTGTTAGTTACTACAACATCTAGTTGTGCTGCTCGCTCGACAATCTCCTTTCTCTTCCTGGTGGATACATTATGTGCAATCTCTGCACAGTAAGTCCTGTAAAGAAAGAGCAATCAGTTGAGATTGAGACCACCGTGTAAACTATGTGCAAGAAAACGATTTTGCCTTTTGCATTACCTATTGTGCATCAACAAAATATCAAGCTCACTTGCATTGTGTACAACAAACTTCTTAAAGCCATTAGGAAGATAATGACGAGTCTTTTTGTCTGAACCATAGCCAATGTTGGGCATCAAGACACATCCCTTGAACTTTCTCCTGACTCTGGAGTCAATACCCTTTGGTCTGCGCCAATTTGTCTGTTACAATTACATTGAAGAATCATTTTCAATTAGTAACCCTAAAGCAAGTGAAACAAAGTGCATACTTCAGGTGTCCAGCAAAGTGCCAAATTAGTACTTATTCTTTGAGTCAAGCAAAGTGTTGAATACAACTAAATACATATAAGCTTTTTCAGCTAGCATTTGCATTTTGCAGGGTCAACTTTTAACTCAAAATGAAAATGGTTCATAAAATAGAGCACTAAATGAGTACACATGCCTTTTTAATGAAAGAGATGTAAGCAGGATTAAAGTAACAGGAAGCTTATTGATAAAGAAGCCAACTGTGTCGCGCCTGTTCTATAGTTTGGTTTCTGCCCGTAAAACGAAACATCCATCAACAGAATAAAGTCTGGACATTAGATACCATAGGCAAGAAATTATTTAAAATAAAATTGAAGCAAAACATGAAAAACGAAACAAAAAACACTAAAAGAAATTGTTCCAGATGCAATCTCAGTCGAAAGATGGTGATATTTTTATACTAATCACTGGTCAATCAGGAATGTTGGAAATAATTCATCATTGACTGCATCAGCATCTAAGAAAACACTTTTTAAGAACTTAAACCAAACAACAAAACACTATAAAGATGAAAAAGGAAAAACTGCAAACCTTAGAGGAGAGATATGATTATAAGATCAGATGGTAGTGCATGTTTTAGAATTCATCATTGAACTCTACAGATAAGGTGGATAAGCATCATCACACCTTAATATGCATATCCTCCACAAACAAGCTTAAAATGAAATGAAAAAAGCTAAAACCAAAAAAACACTAACACTATTGTTTAGGAAGAATCAGATATGATGTGTCAATCACCATCTTGCAAATCCAATATTTTGGATGCAAATTAAGACTGGGGCGACAATAACAATCATCATTTTCCCTTTCCGACACAAAAAAAAGACACCGACAAAATAACACTAACGAACAAGGTAAACAAGCTTTATACTAACGTCAACACATTAGAAAATTTTAGTCTTTTTCACTATTACTGAATAAAAAGAGTCGAATCAAGTTAAAACTAAAAAGGGTTGTTCACAATACAGCAAAACAAATAGCTTTACAGTAACAAAATACTTATAGATGTAAGCAGGCTTAAAGTAACAGAAAGCTTATTGATAAGGAAGCAAACTGTGTCGCAAGACCTGTCCTATAGTTTAGTTTCTGCCCGTAAAACGAAACATCCAGCAACAGAGTAAAGTCTGGACATTAGATACCATAGGCAAGAAATCATTCAAAGGAAAATTGAAGAATAACTTGAAAAAAGAACGAAAAAATGTTGCAAGAATTGTTCTAGATGCAACCTCAGCCGAAAGATGGTGATATTTTTATAATTATCACTGGTGAATCAGCAATTTTGGAATAATTCATCCTCGACTGCATCAGCGTCTAAGGAACACTTTAAGAACTTAAACCAAATGATGAAAAAGAAAAACTTCAAACCTTAAAGGAGAGATATGATTATAAGATCAGATGGTAGTGCATGTTTTAGAATTCATCATTGAACTCTACAGATAAGGTGGATAAGCATCATCACACCTTAATATGCATATCCTCCACAAACAAGCTTAAAATGAAATGAAAAAAGCTAAAACTAAAAAAACACTACCATCACTGTGTAGGAAGAATCAGATATGATGCGTCAATCACCATCTTGCAAATCCAATATTTTGGATGCAAATTAAGACTGGGGCGACAATAACAATCATCATTTTCCCGTTCCGACACAAAAAAAAGGATACCAACAAAATAACCCTAACGAAAAAAGCTACATTAATGTCAACACAAAAAAATGAGTTTTTTCATTATTACTGAATAATAAGAATCAGATCAAGCGAAAACTAAAAAGAGTTACTTACAATACAGAAAAATAAATAGCTTTACAGTAACAAAATAATAACGACAGAGATTTCCTTACGCCTCAAAATAATACTAATAGAGATGTAAGCAAGCTTAAAGTAACAGAAAGCTTATTGATAAGGAAGCCAACTGTGTCGCAAGACCTGTCCTATAGTTTAGTTTCTGCCCGTAAAACGAAACATCCAGCAACGGAGTAAAGTCTGGACATTAGATACCATAGGCAAGAAATCATTCAAAGGAAAACTTGAAAAAAGAAAGAAAAAATACTGCAAGAATTGTTCTATATGCAACCTCAGCCGAAAGATGGTGATAATTTTATACTAATCACTAGTCAATCAGCAATTTTGGGAATAATTCATCATTGATTGCATGCATCAGCATCATCTAAGGAACACTTTAAGAACTTAAATAAAACCACAAAACAATACAAAAGTGAAAAGGGAAAAACAGCAAACATTAAAAGAGAGATGATTATAAGATCAGATGGTAGTGCATGTTTTAGAATTCATCCTTGAAATCTACAGATTAGGTGGATAAGCATCATCACACCTTAATATGCATATCTTCCACAAACAAGCTTAGAATCAAATGAAATTGGCTAAAACCAAACAAATGTAAGACACTAACGTTTTTGTTTAGGAAGAATCAGATATGATGTGTCAATCACCACCTTGCAAATGCAATATTTTGGATGCAACTTAAGACTGGGGCGACAAAAACGATAATCGTTTTCCCTTTGCGACACAAAAATAAGATACCAACAAAATAACCAAAAGGAACAAGGTAAACAAGCTTTATCCTAATGTCAACACATAAGAAAAATGAGTCTTTTTGCTATTACTGAACAATAAGAGTAAGATCAAGCTAAAACTAAATAGGGGTTGTTTACAATATAACAAATAAATAGCTTTACATTAACACACTAATAACTACAGGGAGATTTTATTAGGCCTCAAAAAACCAATCTTCTATATTGAGATTTCAAGATTAGTTTAAATACTTGAACCAAATCATAAAACAGCACAAAGAGGATACAGAAACCCAAAACGATAAAAGAAGGATGAGATATGCTATAAGATCAGATGGTAGTGCATGTTTTTGAATTCATCATTGAACTCTACAGTTAGGTGGATAAACATCATCACACCTTAATACACATATCTTCCCCAAACAAGCTAAGCATCAAACTAAAAAAACAACTAACCCAAAAAAATAAAAAAAAATCTCATTCATTACTCATTGGGAAGAATCAGATATAACAAGTCAATCACCATCTTGCAAATCCAATATTTTGGATGCAACTTAAGACTGGGGCGACAATAAACTATCATCATTTTCCCTTTCCACCACAAAATAACAAAGTTAAACAGATTTATGAGAACACATAAAAAATGTCTTTTTCACTATTACTGAACAATAAGATTCAGATCGAGCTAAAGAAGCGATTATTTAATTGTACAGATTTCATTAAGCTTCAAAATACAATCGTTTTTCATCAGATTTAAATATTAGTGAACCAATTAAAACTCAAATAGAGCTTAAAACATAAATGGGGTCATAGAAAATAAAAAAATAATACCTTGACAGTGATTCTCCTATCACTTTGATGCCTCTTAAATTGCTTCACCCTTTTCTTGATTATCGTCTTCTTCAGTAGAGGAACCGCCATTGTTACTCTGCTATATACACAGTTAAATAACAAGCATTAGATTTAAAACACATATCAAAAATACATTGGACATACTGAGAAAAAAGAGGCTCACTGTGTATTAGGGTTTCTTCAGAACCGCTGGGTATTTTGGATGAGAGGCGTATGTTAGGTTTATATAGGACGCAGTCGGGCATTAGCTAGGGTTTACACTTTACAGGAGTGAAGTTACAAAAGAAAAAAAATCTACGGCTATAAAGTTCCTCTATGAAATTTACGGACCTGATTGATCAAAGATAATATGGTCTTTTTATCTTAAGAAATGAAGGATTATATGGTCTAGTGTCTGATTACAAAACTATAGCTAAGCCTTATTATTATATAATTTTCAGAAATCAACGATATATGTTTACGGTTTTTTTTTTTTACGGGAAAAGATAATATATTATAAAAACATTACATAGTACTAATAGATACATCCCTAGTTAAAGGGCAAGCCTCGAGGACATTTTCATTCCCGTTTCGGCTAAACTAAAACAAGCGTTAATATTGAGTTTTTTAATCAAAAACACATAACCACTTCTATCTATTGCTAGATTATTTAATACTATTGGCAATAGATTCACAAAAATATTATTTTTCCTTGCATGCTTCAGTCCATCCTTGGCCATTTTATGGGCCACCTTGTTTCCTTCCCGGAAATTATGGATGATCTTCGGGTGCTTCAGCTGGTGCACTAACCACCTACAATCAGTAAGAATAGAAGAGTAAGTCTTGGCATATGAATAATAAACTTTGATAAGTTCTGTTGCATCTGTTTCCACAATTAATGGTGAGAAACCATAATTGTGTGTTATAAAAAGACCTAATTTTAAAGCTTATAGTTCAGATTGGAGAGGGAAAGATAATGGCTTGGAATGTTGGAAACCCAAAAGCCAGTCCCCTCTATCGTTCCTAAAAACTCCTCCCATCCCTCCTAAGTTTGAGATGTCTTTGATGGCACCATCTATATTAAGCTGTATAAACTTATTGGGGGGGGGGGGGGGGGGGGNGTGTAGTAGAAGTACTCTTGAGCTAAGGAGACTGGACGTGAGTTATTGTATTTGAGAGACAAGTTATTTTTGTTGTTGTTATTCCTATTTGACCATATAGACCATATGACAAAAGGGAAGAGATATTCCCATAAAGAGGTATAGGAGGGATTTGTGCAAATGTTCCTGGTCTTGAGGATCCAATCGCTAGGTTTTTTTGCAGTGGAAAATTTTTTACCTAAAGATGTCCAAAAAGAAATTACCGAGTTACAAAGTAAGAAAATGTGTTCAATAGTTTCTTCCCCATTTTTGCAAACTGGATAAATATAGTCGATATTTATGCCTATATATGAAGGTAATGGCGGGTAGGGAGTCTATTGTGTAAACACTTCCATAAGAGAAATTTTATCTTGTTGGGACATTTGGACGTCCAAACCCAATCAAAATCAATTAACTTATTGACACTAGGGTTGATAAGGTTATAATACGACTTAGTAGTAAAAATACCATTTGGAGTCATGTCCCAATAGCAAGAGTCGTGAATATTTTTATTAGGCTCAAAAGAAAGAATGGCATTCTGAATGTAAAGGGGCAATACAAAAGATAATTTTAAAAAATCCCATCTGTCACCTAGCCTAAGATTTTTTATACTAAGTTATTCTGCAGATAAGGAGAGGGGACCTATTAATGTTTTCTGAGGGTAAGGGAATTTGGAATCCAATTGGATTCCCAAATGTTCAATGAAGAATTTGAATGAGGAATTCATTTTAGACCATTGTTACAAACCTCCCAACCCTTGACAATACTTTTCCAGATGAAGGAGGTGTATTTTAGGTTTTTTGAAGAACCATAAAGAGAGGAGAGAGTTTGAGACCAAGGAAGCAAAGGATTGTGAATAATTCTCTATGACAAACTAGCTAGGGTTACAAGATTTTTAGCCTTTGTTGCATGAATGCCAATACCCCCGTCCTTTTTGTCTTTTGTTAGGGTGTCCCAGGGCAATAGGTGAATTTTTCTTGATGTGGTAGAGGAACCCCAAATGAACCTTTTCTGAATTTGTCAATGCTTTTAAGGATCTTGCTAGGTAAGTAATTATAGAGCATGACATGATTTGGGATGCTATTGAGGGAAACATTTGCTAAAGTGGTCCGGCCTGCCATATTAAGGAATTTAGATTTCCATGAAGCCAGTTTGGCCGATATTTTGTCGATAATGAATTGATAGTTAGATGGTCTAAGTTTTGTGTTTGTTATTGGGAAGCCAAGGTATTTACCAAAAAAAATTACTGAGTTTTATGTTGAATAGTTTGGATAGCTCCTTTTTGGTGGAAATTGGACAATTTTTTAAAACAATGAGCTTGGATTTATCTAAGTTAATCTTTTGACCTGATAGGGTGCAGAAGGAGTGTAGGCAACTAAGGATGGTGTTTGGGGATCTGTTATCCACATTACACATTAAGGTAAGATCGTTCGCGTAGAATAAATGAAATATTTTATAATGCTTACTACCTAGGCTGATGGGTGACCAATTACCTATATCCAACTGATGATTAATATTGATGGACAATATTTCCAAATATAGAATAAAAATATAGGGGGACAGGGGGTCACCTTGCCTAATTTCCCTGCTCGGAGTAAAAAAATTACTTCTACTTCTGTTTGCTAATACTGCTATGTTACTAGTAGTAATGCATTCCATAATTAAAGAAGTCATTTTGGGAGGAAAATTGAAGTGGCAAAGGGTTCTGTAGATGAAGGACCATTCAAGCCGGTCAAAGGCTTTTTCAACATCAATTTTCAATACTAGAGTAGCTTTACCACTTGTTTGTGCATCTTAGAGATTAATTCCTGAATAATGATGGCATTGTCACTAGTACGTCTTCCTTTGAGAAAACTAGATTGGAAGGGACTAATTATATTTTATAAAAAGGGCTTTAGTCTATTAGAAATAATCTTAATAATAATTTTGTAGATTGCATTGCACAATTCGATGGGTCGGAAGTTTTGACGGGATATGGCATTAGGGACTTTTGGAATTAAACAGAGATAGGTATCATTTATACCTTTTGGGAGCTTACCTATATCAAACACTTATTGACAAAGATGTGTCACTTAGGTATTTAAGTAATGCCAAAAAGTTTGAAAAAAAAGGAATAAGGCCATCCGGTCTAGGAGATTTATAAGGATTAAAACTAAAAACAACCCTTTTAAGCTTTTTTTTTTAATGATAACGATTTTATTGCCAAGAAAAATTACATTTGTTGAAGAAGGGCTAGGCATGGCCTTCATTATAACAATGTTAACCTGGGGAACCAGGTTAATGACCTATGAGCAAATTACATGTTCCCAAAAATGCCAATAAAATAAAATAAAGCAGGTAATTCAAGGTGGCTCATAGATAAGTTCACTAGGCTTTCTCTTCTTGACTCAAAAAGATGGTAGCTACCATCTGTCAATGTTCAAGAAACCTCTAATTTGACTCGGTAAGCTATTAAAGTGAGTGTATATGTGTACTTCATCAGTGGTGTGACTTAGAGAGGCCAATCTATTAGCAACTTTGCTGGCTTCTCTAAAACAATGTCTAGTTTGGACACCATGATTTTTCACAATTTTCTTAATATTATTCACCATCTCTTCCAATCTCCATGGTGTAGAAACTGAATCGTTGATGCAATTTTGAAGGAGCATTGAGTCAGTCTCTCCAATGACTAGATTGTACCCCATCATTATGCACCATTCTAGTCCAAACAGAAACGAGGAAGCTTCAGCACTATTACTGGTACCTTGTCCCAGTGTCATAGTGAAAGCCATAATAAATCTGCCAAGTGCATCTCTAACAACTCCTCCTCCTCCACATGTACGGATTGAGAGAGAGAATTATCTAAAGAGCTTAGATTATAGTTAATGAAACTGGGGTGGTCTTTGTTTATCATAGGCCAATTGGGAAGTTCATGGCTAGTAACAAAAATATTTTAAGAAAAATTATACACACGACCCAAAATACCCCGGGGATTATCAATCCAATTTCCATCAGTATCCTTAAAGAACACAATTTTATTGATTCTTCTATTGTTGGTGGCACAAATATGAAATTTTTTTGAATTAGAATCACCTTCATTGAGCCAATTAATCCTAGAACGTAATTTCCAGAAGTCTTCTTCTATTTTTAGGAGATCATTATACTCATTCTTAAGGGTTACTTCTAAGGCACTAAGGAAGTTACTATGACTGTAGGAGACAAAATTTTGGATACCAGTCAATCTAGCTAATAGAGTTCTTTTTTTTGTTGAACAAGTCTCCAAAAGTGGTGGATTTCCATTCAGCTATTCGATTCCTAAATAAATTGGAGGCTTGAATAAAAATTTTATCATCCCAACAAGTATTAATAATTTTTTCAAATTGGGGATGCCTACACGAGTAAGTTTCCAACCTAAAGGGTTTGGGGAGAGGATTTGAGTACTTAGGAACTAATTCTATCAAGATGGGGTTGTGGTCTGAATGAATTTTAGGAAGGTGGACAACACTAGCCCTAGGAAAAATACTGAGCCATTCCTCATTTGCTAGGACTTTATCAAGCCTTTCCACAATACGGGTACTATTGCATTTGTTATGATTTGACCAAGTAAATTTACAACCTTTGTACCCTAAATCCATTAATTTACAGTAATTGATTTTATTCCACAATTTTAGGGCCCTTCTTCTATTAACAGGATTTCCGCCTAGCTTATCATCAACCACTAGCACATCATTCAAATCCCCACCAAGGAGCCAGGCACCTTTATAGTTATAAAAAATGCTAGTTATGTTATCCCACATGATATTTCTCTTAGCCACCTTAGCCAAGATTTTTTAGAAGGAATTACCTCAATAAGAGCATGAATTTCATTGTTACGTTTGACAAAGTTGTTGACATGCACTAAGTTTGTGTTCCATATGACAGCCATGCCTCCAGATTGTCCCTCAGCTGGGACCTCTATCATATCCGAGAAGCCAAACTCATTAATCAAACTACCATGACTAATCATTTTGGTTTCTAAGAGGGAGACCATGCATGGCTAGTGAGTAGTCATTAGGTTGTGGAAGTTTCTTCTAAACTCAACATTGTTACCATTTCTTATGTTCCATATAATGATATTTTTAGCACGATTCATATGTGGATGATTGGGGTGGGCAGGACCATTGGCCTGGGATGATTGAGGGAATATTGGGTTCCTCCTTAGCGAGGGAACTAGAATCATGGCTAGTTTCCCTATAATTGGGTCTTGGGGAGACCTCATATCCATCGTACATTTGTACAGTGAAGGTGGGCAGGCTAATATAAGCCTCTTCTTTTGCCTCTCCTCGAATAGATAGACTTTTACCTTGTCTAACTTTGAAATTTCTACTGTGTGTTCCCCTATAAGGTCCATTTCCCCTTCTATTTATTCCCCCCCCCCCCCC
>MU673053.1:86683-101680 GCA_026770625.1 Nicotiana glauca
TTTTTCCCCCCCCCCCCCCTAGTTTCCTAGGTTTGTGGCATTGGAGGTTCCTGAAACTGTTGATCCATTTGAGCTGGGTTCATAGGCCCCTCCTGTTGCATGGGGTTCTGAGGCAGCTCCCAAGGCATCAGAATTGGGTTCAGGGCCATCAGCTCTTGAGGAGGGAAGAAAGGTAGCTCTAGGCCCATGTTTTGAGGGAGATAAGAATTCTGGGCAAAGTGGGAATGAAGGTTCCATTGAGACCTTATTGCTTGGAAAAGGTTGTTGTTCATCCCTGGGGCTAAAGGTTGCATGATATTGTTTACCCAAAATGTTGTTGAGAAAATTGCTCATTGATAGGTGTAGACCCTCCGATATTACCTAAGCTAGAAATTGAGGGTTGTTTATGAGAATAATGCTCTCCTACCCATTGATCATCACTTGAAGTGAGATCCCCCTCCCCATTAAACCTAGATCTATCTAACTGGCGGGGTGATGATTTTGTGGAAATGGGGGCTGGGCATAAGGGAGGCATTTGTTGAGGTAAGGGTGGTAGGTTGTCCATTGGTAGTGCTCGAAGGTTTCTGATAATTTGTATAAGTTGAAACCTTCTCCGACTGCTTAGAGGATCCCTTGGCATTTTTTGGGGAGAGAGATTGGAGATATAAGGGTTGAGGAGTAGGGTTTGAGAGAATGATTGGGTCTATTTGCATGCAGCCTGGGTGGTTTAGCGTGCTCAAACATATAGTAGATTTTGCATGGGATTATAAGGGCACGTGTTTATGGTAGTTTGCCATTTGGATCAACGGGGAAGTATGGTTGGGTAGGTGGCTATCCGCATACAGCTGCATGGGGTATGTTTGGGTAATTAGGTTATTGGGAGTGGAAGAGTTGTTCAAGAGATGATTTGGGCTAGCCTGATTACCCTGTGATTGGGTATGTGTATTACTTAGGGGGTAATTATTAGTAACACCTATTTTGTCGTGTAGTGAGTTTATAGGCATTTTATTAGTATTGGAGGTCTGAAACCGGTTCAAGGCCTTAATGGTTACGTGGTTTTTGTATTCTGATAGAGTTGTGTTGTCAGAATCTGATTTTTAAGATATTAGAGAGAGATTAGAATTCTTATCAATAGAGTTCATGGATAAGGGGGAAGATTGTGAGGGGGTGGTTTGACAGTTAGTTTGAGTAGTAATATCAAGATTATTAATAGAGATTTTTGGAATATATTTAACCATTTTGAAGGAAAAAACTTACCTGAGTTATGAGTCGGATTTCTACTCAGATTACCTGGCATATGAATTTTGTGTGATGTTACCTCTTTTCCTTTGATTTGCTGAGCACTTCTATGCCGGGGAAAGTGAACCATTTGCCAACCTTCATTGTCCGAGTTTAGGTTTGTGGATTTGTCTCCTGCTGGTTGTATTTGGCTTGAATCCGTGTTTGTTGAAATTCTCTTTTCGCAGACCAGATCCATGTGCCCTAAATATCCGCAAAGTTTGCATAGATAATTGTCTGCTTCATATTGAATTTCCTGTTTGTGGCTTCCAATGAGGATTTGTTTCTTGACCGGTTCATCCATCGGGACTTCTACATATAACCTCGCATAACGACCTCTTAGAGATGAAGAGGTGCAGATGTCAATTTTTAGGAGCTTGCCAATGGATTTTCCTATCCTTTGCGGTATTTGATTATCGTAGAATTCCGTGGGTAATTGAGATAATCTCACCAGACTGTCGTATGGCTTTGTTTGACATATTTTGCAATGAAATTTGGTTTCCATTGTTGAGTTGATAAGAAGAAGCCAAAGACAAACCATGGTCCATCTTGAAGGATGTGATACATGCTATCCTTATTTTGGAGCTTTACTATGTAATAGTCATTTCCCAAATTAATGAGGGGAAAGTTTTCCTTTAATTTCCACAGCGCTTGAACTTTATGTTTTAGTGTTTGGTGGAGAATTCATTTTTCATGGAGTTTAATAATCAGAGAGTACTTCCATGGAAGATAGATACGATATTTATCCTCCTTTGTGATGGGAATTGAAAGTGTTAGATTATCTATCAATTCCTCGGTGGAAATAACTAGATCGTCCTCTTGAACTTCCATAGAGGAGGAGTTGGGATTAATGAGGTGTAAAGAGGCAATTAAAGAAGCCCTATTACCAATGAGTTTGTCTTTGAAATTTAATAAGGTAGTGACTTTTGGATTTTCGGGGTTTGAAAGAATTAAGTCTGGGGACTTAGGAGGGATATGGGGATCGTCAATAGTTTTATTATCAGTGTCCATATGAGATTTTTTCAAATGGAGAAGAAAAAAGAAGACTGGGGATTTAGAGAGATGGAAGAACCTCTCTCTATATAACTAATATATATTTATCGTTAAAAACTTAGTTGCATCGAGTGTTAGTATCATACTTCCTCCGGTCTATTTTAATTAGTTTTTTGGTATTTTTTTGTGGTCCATAATATTTAATTTTTCAGATATCAAGAAGGAATTAACTTCTTTTTTTCAAAGTTGCCCTTTGAGTAAAAAAAAACTTAGATAGTATTTGATATAGTTCCAATGAACAATAATGTTAATATTGTCAATTTTATTGTTACTTAATATTTAAAGATGAATTCCTTAATATGTAAAAAATAGCCAAAAAATCAATTAAAGTGGACCGGAGGGAGTACAATATTAATTTACTATGGTTAAGTAATAAATTAAATTGAGAATGTGTATAAATTAGCTATTACTATTGTTTAGTGATAACCATGTTTGCGAAGAACATGTCATGTATTGGTATAATTTGATGTAAACACCTTGTGTTGTCTAATGCCTGATTATAAAAGACGGAATACATATGGAGACTCTTAAAGTTGGCATCATTTTTTATTTAGACACCTAATTTTAAGGCTGTTCTTATTGAGCACTTATACTACACTAAACTTTTCAAATTATACACTTCTTGCTAGGAGTGGCAAACGGGCGGGTCGGGTTGGTTCGGGTCGAAAACGGGTAATGAAAAATGGATCAATTATCCGACCGACCCATATTTAATACGGATAAAAAACGGGTTAATCGGCGGATAATATGGGTTACCCATATTATCCATGACTTCTTGTATATGATCACTTTTGGGACAATTCTTAGTCTCCCTAACTTTTTAGGAACCCCCAATTTGAGACTTTACAAATGTAAAAGTTAGACCCATTGGTTATTCATGATTACTCATTGGTTATCCATTTTCTAAATGGATAATATGGTTCTTATCCATATTTGACCCGTTTTTAAAAAGTTCATTATCCAACCCATTTTTTAGTGGATAATATGGGTGGTTAATTGTTTTTTTTAACCATTTTGCCACCCCTACTTCTTGCTGAGTTGGCACATAGAATGGGCTTCCCCCAAAATAGGCACGTGAAGAGCCCCAAAAATAGATTTTATCTTCATTTTTTCTTTTTATTTCTTTCTTTCTTCTTCTTCTTCTTCTTTTCTCCACCGTCATTTCCACCGTTGTCTCACCCCACTTTCTCCATTATTGTGCCTCTACCATTAATTTACTTTGCTTAAAGTCATCAAAATCAATATTGCCCTACTTAACAACTAGACATCCCATAGATATGGACTTATGCTCCTTCACATTCTTGTTTTCTATTCTTATGAAATTAAACAAAAGAAATGCGTCTCATTTCCTTAGCTAATAATGGTGGAGGACCGTATCAGTTGATTGAAATTGAAGTAGGACTATATTCTTCATTTGAAGTCAAAACACCATTCATGGGGTCTTTAAAAAAGCTTGAAGGTTTAAAATGGGTTATTTGATTTGATAAAAAACTGAGAAATTAATATTGGAGCTGTCTTCAAGTCTTGGTAGGAAATCTTTAGTTGAAGTTATAACAAATTTGGAGGAGTTTCTCATGAAATTTTGGATTAAAATCGTGATTGGAACAAGAGTAGACATGAAGATAGTGAAAAACACCAAGAACAATGATTTCAAGAACACGAATGTGTCCTTTTTGTCTTTTCTTTTGTTAATAATGTGTCATTTTCTGATTGGGTGTATATTAATTTTTTTTCTTTTTGAGAATGTTATTTTATTTTGTTAACTAAATAGATTTTAAAATAGTTTTTTCTTTTTAAAAAAAAAACTCAAAATGACACATGTCTTTTTTTTATTTGTCATTCGCCACGTCAACCGCGAGTGCATTGCACACACTTTTAAGTTTGGCTAATTATCAAAATAGTTCCTAATTGAAATAAGTTTGGCGTAGTATAAGTGCTCAAAGGAACAGTCTTCAGTTTAGGTGTCTAAATAAAAAATGATGCCAACTTTAAATATCTCCAAATTTATTCCGCCGTTATAATACTATAGTAAATTCCTATCATAATTTGACTTTTATAATGTAATAAGGTAACCTTCAAATGATTAGTGATTAATGACCTTAAAGTTCAACCAAATTTAATGGATGCAAGAGTAAGTTTTTGCTAGATGCACTTTTTATCTCTTTTTATATTATTTTCTTCTTTGAGATTCATTAGGTCTAAAATGTATAATTAATAGGCGTTTGGACATAAAAATTAGTATGAATTTTTTTTAAAAGTAATATTTAGAGTTAATTTATAATGTAATAAGGTAACCTCCAAATAATTAGTGATTAATGACCTTAAAGTTCAACCAAATTTAATGGATGCAAGAGTAAGTTTTTGCTAGATGCACTTTTTATCTCTTTTTGTATTATTTTCTTCTTTGAGATTCATTTGGTCTAAAATGCATAATTAATAGGCGTTTGGACATAAAAATTAGTATGAATTTTTTTTAAAAGTAATATTTAGAGTTAAGTTGAAAAATGATATTTGAAATTATATTTGGACGTGCATTTCACTCGAATAAATGTTGCAGTTTTTTGAATGGGGAGAAAAGGTTTTTCTGAAAATCCTGAACATTTTTGAAAAAAAATCAAAAACTTACGCAATTTCATAAACAAACATAGTTTTGAAAAAAAAAAATTATAAAAGCTTAAGTCGTTTTAAAGACAGATAGATGGTCAATCACCTGGTTACTTGCACTGCCAATTAGACAAGTTAATAATACCTCACACTCATGTTATTTATATTAAGTGGGATATTATATTGTTAGTCCACTTTACACGTGTTCAAACGAAAAAAATTCCACTTTTTTTTTTTTGCAGGGGCAGTGGCGGATCCACGATGACATTTATGGGTGCTTAAGTATCCATTACCTTTGATCATATATATTAAATTTGCTAGGCAATTATAAAAATATGTACATAAATATTGAATTAACCCTCAATTAAATTCAGTTTTTCTCTTCTTTTGAAATTTTTACCGATTAACACCCATGATTTTAAAATCCTGAATCCGTCACTGAGGATAAATAAAGGATTTTATTAACCAACTGAAAGAATTACATCAGGAAAAAATTTCCATTATATTAAATGAAGCTTAAATATAGTATTCAAGAAACTTAGTAATTTAAAACTTTATTATTGGACTTCTAAATGATTGATGCTGCAAAATATCTCTCTCACCATAGCAGACTTAGTTTTTTTTTAGGTAATGAACGATTTTGTTGATACAACAAGAACTAAGAGGTGTTACAACGAGAGGTCAGTCTAGGTAATAAAGTTCCTAGACTGTCTCTTTCTAGTACATGTGAAACAAAAGTGGGAGGGGATACATAAGAATACAAAAGGCAAAAAGTGCCTAAGTAATGATAGACTATAATTACGTATTTTAGTCGATTATTACGCTCTAATTTACTGCACTTTAGTTGAGTTTGTGCTTTACTCGCTAGTGTTTTGCACTAACTGTGTGTTTTATACCTTGTATGAGTGATTTCGAGCTATATAGATGTTATGGAATGAATTAAAGTAATTTAGAGCTTTGAAGTCTGACTCAAAGCTCAAGGAATTAAGCCGGGATCAGGTTCGGGGGTCAATTTGATAATTAAGTACGAACGAAGACTTGAGAAGGCATATTGCGCACTGCCTAGTAAAATAGAAATAACATTTTGCTCAGAACTTTATTTGGGCTCCACAATATATGGTTGGAAAGTTAACTCAAATGGCTATAACTTTCATGTTTTATGTTTTCCCAAATTTCAAACGGAACAAGGTGAAAAACTGCGATTACGATAGGACCGCGGTAGAACACCGCGGTAGAACATTACCAAAGATTCAGAGGACCTATTTGGCCGCGGTCCCGGCGTAACCGTGGTGGAACCGCGGCAGGACACGTAAATTTTAGGGACCAAAGTACAAAATACGGGATTTTAAGTCCTAAACCCTATATTAAACGTAGGAGGCCGGCAAGAACAAGAAAAGGGATATATTTTGGACACAAATTAGACCCTAAGGAGGCAAGAACACATTGAGAGCAAGGCAGAGAATTCTTCAACAAGTTTTTCCTTCCTCTTCCTATTTTTCATTGTTGGTTATGATTTTTAGTATTGTAGTTTTACTTACTATTATGAATAGCTAATTCGTTTTCTAGGGTTTTGGTGAAACCCGTTGGGGATGATTTGGTTGTTATATTAATATAGTTTTGAATTGGTTGTTTATCTCTATTTGTTCAACTACGTTTTAATTGTGGTTAATTGAAAGGATCCTCAATTAGTTGTTCCTATTTATTATGTATCTGCCTGAGAGAGAGTGCATATTTAGGTAGTTGTTTGAACAACATAACTCCCGGAGTATAGGCGAGAGTTATAACCGAGGGTTTAGAGGTTGGATTAGAGATAACGATACCTCGGGTGCGGTCTAAGTGAATTGTAATGCGAATCTAACTAGCGTAACTTGAAAGAGTGTGCCTAGTAAATTATCATAATTGCTTGAGAGAGATTTATGATAGCTGGAAAGTTCATGATTGATAGAGGTAACTAAGTCAAAGCTATAAGAAACATACAACTAAGGAAATCAACAACGGGGGAAGCCATTACCTTAGACCTTTATTCAAATTGTTTACAATTCAAGCATAGTTTTTTAACTGTTTATTTATTTTCAATCTTGTCCTCTTAGTGATATTAAACAGATACATCTAAGCCTTAGTTCTCTGTGGGATTCGACTCCGGACTTTTAGATCGGATTATATTTGCAGCGACCGCTTATCCTTTTTAGGACAGAGTTGGGCGTGATCAAATTTTGGCGCCGTTGTCGGGGAACTAGCGGTGAAGTTGTAGCTGTATATATTGCTAGGGTTCAAGTCTGGATTTTTAAATTTTTTTTTGTATTTTTATTTTTATTTTATTATAACTGTTGATTTGAGAAACATGACATCTTGGAATTATGGGAATTTAGGTATAGATAGTTCTACTATTGATCTCAATATATATTGTAAAGGAAACCACCCATGGCAAAATTTTCAAAACATTCCCAAGAGCGAGTTATGTGCACCAACTCAATCTTATTTGTGGAATGTGTGTGATGTGTGTGGTTGTCAAAATGGTCACCTTCATGGTTGTGCTTATATTTCTTATTTCCCCCCAAACCCCTTACTATGATGGTTCTACCTTTTCTTGTGAAGTTAATAGGAAAAAGAACCTGGGAATGCAGACCTGAAAGAGATCAAGGATATGCTAAAGTGCCTTCTAGAACAAAATAATGAGAAACAATTGCACATAGAAAGGCAATAGGCAACTATTCGCAAGTTGGAGGCTCAATTGAGTCAAGTAGTTGGAGTTATTAATGCTCAACAAGCCAATATTGAGGATAGTAGCCAAAAAGAGCATGAATTGGAGGTGTTAATTGGGGAGGTCAGAGTAGAACATCAACAACCTAGCCAACTACAATTTGAGGATGTCGATGTTGAAGAAGTGAGACTAGAGTCAGCCAAGGACTTTGAGGATACAAATTTTGTTGACTCTAGTATCACTGATGTTGAGGATGTTGAAAGTCCTGAAGTTCATGTGTTTGAGCGCATTGGTCTACACTCCAAGCATTTTTCCACATTAGATTTGGATGATGATATGAAAATAGAGTCATCTGAACCAATTGAAGAGCACGGAATGAGGAACAAGGTACATATATTCTGGAATTTTTCATGCCAGAAAGACAGGACTACATACCTAATCTAAAATCCAAGAAGTGTAAAATAGTACAATAGTTGCTTGGGCCAATTATATTTGTTCCACCACCCTTGGATCATAACCGAATACTTGAAGCCAAATTGGGGGTTCAATTCATAAGCTCGAGGTGGAGGCAAAAAGTGATTCGCGTCGTACCGCGACGTTAAATCAAGCGCTTGTTGGGAGGCAACCCAGCTTTATTGCTTTCGTTTATTTATTTATTTTTAATTATATTATTTTTGTAGTTTCAATTTTTTATTTTCTAGGAGCATGGAAAGCAAAGGTATTGGAAGGATGCACCAACAAATGAAATAGTTGGAACTATGTGTGAGGTATCCCCACGAAGGACCAAGATGGGAGAAGTCTGAGTACCCCATGAGCTGCTAGTGCTTCGGCCTTTGGCCTACCAGGTAGTTTATTTTACCCTCTTGTATGTATGGATGTGCATTAGGGACAATTCACAATTTTAAGTGTGGGGTGGGGAGATTGTCTGGGTGACTTTTCATGCTACTTTAGCTGTATTTGTTTTTTTAAAGATTGGACTTTTCCTGATGACGGATTTTCTAGACAGTTTTCTTGAGAGAAGTAAGTCTAAAGAAAATACCAAAAAGATTTTTTGCTTTGTTTTAGGTAGTGTAGTAACTCCCCCTTGGTTTTTCTTTGGGCCACGGTTCTTTTCCAAGGGTTTTATTTGAACCAGGTGTAGTTAGTTTTTTTTGGGAATAAAAGCCATTGTGTTGTGCTTTGAATTGAAACAATATCTCTTGACTTTGCTATGCCTTGAGAATAGTGAGTTCTTTGGTTGTGACGCTTAGGCTCAGTTTTTGACTCTTGTGGAAGTACCTTAAATTGTATTGTCTTAACTTTGCTTAACTACTTTGACTGGAGTGTCTATGAATCCAATCCTGAGTAAGTTATGTGCCATGTGTGTGTAAGGTTTTGCGTTATTCAGTGCATTACATTTGATGCCTAGAACTTGCCCTGTGTGTTTGCAAAGCGAAATAGTAGTGTTGTTCAGTCTTGGAAGCGATATAGGCATTTTCTTGTTGATCCAGATATGTATATTTTACCTACCTAATTGATATGTATCGTAGTTAACCTCTTTGAGCCTATAATCCTTTTTCTTTGGCAACCACAATACAAGCCTTACCCATTTGTTTGAATTAACCATCTATTTGAACTGTTTCACCTCTCATGAGCACGTGAATGTTATGAACTTTTAAAGTTAAAGTGTGGGGTGGTTGGTTTGGCTTTTGAGTGGAACTAATTGAATAAGGAGAAAGGTGCACTATTTTGAAAAAAAAAGAAAGAGCCATTTGAATTGAGAAAAAAAAATATAGTTGGATTGTTGTGAAAAAAAAAATCCTTAATAAGTGGTGGCTCTTGACGTTAATGTGCTTAAAGAAGAATGGGGTAATTTACATTAATGTGAAGGTGGAGTTTGGTTTGACATAAGTATATGGTTTAAAATATATGTATTAAAGTGCTTAGGGAGGTGTAGTCACTCTTATATCTAAATGTATCCTACCCGTCCCATAGCCTACATTACAATTGTCACGACCCAATTCCCAAACTCGGTCGTGATGGCGCCTCTCGTGAAGACAAGGCCAGCCAATAGAACAACAATGCCCCTTTCTAACAATTAATAAACGTAATTGAATAAATAATACGACTTAATGACATTAATAGCCGACATTTACCACCCAACACAACCCGACCCGGGTGTCACAAGTCATGAGCATCTAGAGAAGTCTAAATACAACTACAGGGCCAACAATATACAGAATAAAATTTAGAAGCAAGGGAAATAATCCGGTGCCGCGAACGCTGGCGGTCACTCTGCTCAGCTTCAATAGTAATACCTTCAATCAGCTAATAACCCGCTATCGGGTAAACAATACCTGCAGCTGCATGCGGGGTACATGGAGTAAAGTGAGTACTCCAACTCAGTGAGTAATAAAAATAAATAATAACCGAGCAGAAAAAAATCACGTAAGGCACTACATTATGCTATATAGAGCAGTACAACCCTACGAGAAAATAGTAAAACCGTGAAACCTTTAGAAATGTTTTGGCTCAGTTCAAATCTCTTTCGAAAATAGTCTTTTTAATAATTACGAAAATGGTTTCAAAATAGTTAATGCTGATTAGCACAGAAAATCTGCCCCTCGGGCACAAATACCATAGTATAACAGGTAAAAGGCAAGAAATATGCAAAATGAGCACGTAAAAGCTCGCCCCTCGGGTAATATCTCAAACTGAACCAGCCGTTCGGTCTCTCTCTCTCAAATCCCTCTCAGAAACAGTATCACATAGAAACCGCTGCGGCGCGCAGCCCGATCCACATATCGCTGCGGCGTGTAGCCCAATCCATAGCTCGCTGCGGCGTGCAGCACGATCCATATGGGTACCCGCGCTCACTGTGGGGGTGCAGACTCAAGAGGAGCTCCTACAGCCCAAGCGCTATATCACTGCGGCGTGCAGTCCGATCCAATATATACATACCGCGACGTACAGTCCGATCCAATATATACATACTGCGACGTGCAGTCCGATCCATATAATATACTACTGCGGTGTGCAGTCCGATCCATATAATATACTACTGCGGTGTGCAGTCCGATCCATATAATATACTACTGCGGCGTGCAGTCCGATCCATATATATAACCCTCACATCAAAACCCTAGGCCTCACATCCCTCAGTGTATCCTCACATCTGGCCCTCGGCCCCACTCAGTCAGAATATCATCACAAGCCCCTCGGCACTAGTAAAATAGTAGTCCTCAGCCCAAAATATCATTTAAATTATCATTTAAGACTCAATCTGAGTAAAAGTGGTTGAGTTGTAAAGTAGTGGAAAAACAGTATGACTGAGTTCAAGTAATAAGTAAAGACAGTGAGGAAAAACAGTGAAAATAATCCCCGAAGGGTTCAAATATTTAGCATGAAGCCCAAACACGGCAATCAGCCCAAACAACAATGATAACAAATAAATTCCAGTCAAATACGCGGTAATTTAATCAATCGAGATGGACCAAGTCACAATCCCCAGCGGTGCTCTACCCCACGCCCACTACCCAGCGTGCAAGTCACCTCAATATAGCACTACGATGACAATCCGGGGTTTCAAACCCTCAGGATATCATTTACAATCATTACTCACCTCAAACCGGTGAAATCTCTAGCCCGCGACGCCTTTGCCCCCCAAACCGTCCTCCACGCGCGTCGAATCTAACCAAAAACAGAGCGAATATATCACAATATACCAATGGGACAACACCCAATCGAAATATAGCAAAAAACTCGAAACTAGCAAAACCCGAGCCCCGGGCCCGCTTCTCGAAAAATTACAAAACTCATATTACCGGATTTCTCGTCTTGCCACGAGTCCGTACATACCAAGAACTCCCAAATCCGAGCTCAAATGACCTATCAAATTCCAATTCATAATATAAGAACTCAAGCCCTAACTTTATCCCTTTTTGATGAATTTCAACCAATTTCCATGTTAAATCTAACATAATCACGTGTATTTAGGCTAAGAAACTTACCTCCAATCGATCTCCATTGAATCCCTCTTCAATTAGCTCTCCCAAGCTCCAAAATCGCTCAACCATGGAGGAAGAATAACATAGGCTCGCTGATGAAATATTATAAAAACAGGTCTGCCCAGGTGCAGATTTACCCTACGCGAACGCGGTCCAAGACCCATGCGTTCGCGATGACCAACTTATGTTGACCCCAATTTAACCTTACGCGAACGCGGCTACCAGCCCGCGAATGCGAAGTTCCAAAGTCTCCACCTATGCGAACGCACCCCTCTGGTCGCGATCGCGATGAGTAATTACTCATGGCCTCACATCCCTTCTACGCGAACGCGCTACACGCACCGCGAATGCGATGCTTTACTCCCCAGAACAACGCGAACGCGACCTTGAGCTACGTGAATATGATGACTAATTTCCAGGCTTCTCAAATTTGCTCTACGCGTTCGCGACACTCCCCACGCGAACACGATGAACAAAACTTCTGCAATAAAACAGCTGAAAAACCTGCAACATTATAAGTCCAAAAATGGTCCGTTTGACCACCCGAAATCATCCCGAGGCCCCCGGGACCTCAACCAAAAGCACCCACATAACCCAAAACATCATACGGACTTGTTCCAATCATCAAAATGCATCAAACAACGCTAAAATCATCAATTCACATAAGATTCAAGCCTAAGTTTCTTCAAAACTTCCGAAATGCGCATTCGATCAAAAACCCGACCAAACGATGTCCGAATGATCTGAAAATTTGCACACATATCCAAAATCACCCAATAAAGCTACAGCAACTCTCGGAATTCCATTCCGACCCTCAAATCAAAATCTCATCCATCAACCGGAATTCGCCAAAATACTAACTTCGCCAATTCAAGCCTAATTCTACATTGGGTCTCCAAAATCACTTCCGATCATGCTCCTAAGTCACAAATAATCCCCCGAAGCTAACCGAATCACCGGAAATCGCATCCGATCCCTCTAACTCAATAGTCAACATTCAGTTGACTTTTCCAACTCAAGATTTCCTTAAAGAGACTAAGTGTCTCATTTCTTATCGAAAATCAATCCAAATCAACTCTAACACACCACATACCGATAACGAAACATGAAGGATCATGAAATGGGGGAGACGGAGCAATAACACATGAGACAACGGGTCGTCACATCCTCCCCAACTTAAACAAACACTCGTCCTCGAGCGTACCCAGAATTGTCCTAGAATCCCACCAGTTGCTAAATGACCTTACCAAGCATATACCCGAGATGATCCCACGTCACCCTATCTTTTATAGGTCCGACAACACAACATAGCTAAAATTACCCAATCCAGTCTAGAGAGCCCATAATCCACAGAGTTACCTTTTCACTTCTGAAACCATCAATACGATCAAAACCTCACACCTATACTTGGAATAGTCCCGAATCCGCTGTAATAACCCATACTTGCAACCTCAATGAAATCATACAACATACCTCATAATCCAAGCACTCGAAACGATAACTTCTATTCACAGTGGTTACTCGCAACAACCAAATACCGATAGAAAACCTCTTATTAGTTAAAGTTTCACTCCGACACTTTCATATCCTACCAATGATGAAGAAACACGCACTAAACCGTAACCATTTCTCAGACCAATCATTCATGAAGGCATTTCTTCCCTTTTGACTAATACCACATCAAATTTCCAGGCCAAACCTCGATAACAACCTTCTAATCAGCTGAAATCACATATGTTCGCATTCATTAATGACTCCAACGATCACCTCGAATTCAACGCACCACTCTGGTGATATGACACCTCATCACAGGCCTAAGACACAACTTGCATAATCCACGCACCAATGATGGGCGGTCTGAACATACTCAAATCATGACAATTGACTCCAACAAAAGAGCTATAACTCAAACTCCTCAGTATCATCACAACACAGGGCTGGGACCCCGTCCCATATCATAGAAATAGAATACCTGAACCTACCCCAGAGGTTCTAATCTCCACGTAGCCCCGCTACAGTGCGCGATCTTATCCAAACACTGTTACACTCACGTTGCTATGCTCAAAATAGACAGCCACGCACCGATTGATGTCTGAAACCAAGCAATCCATCACACCCACGGTGAAGCAAGTAATATACACCATTCAATCCTGAAAGGACACAACCGATGCACCATTCACCGAGCAACACCCAATACGGACTTTCCTCAGAAACCAGGAAGCAATACATACCAAGTAACATATGGAAAACTATTCTCAACATCACACTGTTGCGGCGTGCAACCCGATCCAGATAACATACCCGTGGCGGCGTGCCACCCGATCCACATAAATATCTCACATAGGGAGATGCACATCAAGCCAAATTTGCTCATTATAACAAAATACCGAGCATCAGTCGTAAGCATACTGAGTGCATAATGATATCTCCTTATAGCGTTGTAAGCTACAAAACTCAACTTCCACTATGAATCTCGATAGCACCGCACTACATGTGCCCACAGTCCGAAAATCATAACGCCTCATAGCACAGAAAAGCAACTCATAGATCTCCCCAGATCACTAGCAGAATCAATAACGATCGAATCAACCTATGCTTCATCAACACAATTCGGGGCCAACCAAGCCAACTCAAGCTAAACACGTAGCCACATCGGCCTGCCAACGAACCCAATACCAAGAAGCCTGAAGCTGCTCCTTCCACTTTATAACTCCTGCCGGAGCCGTACGATACGGTGCTCGGTGCCAAATAAATGTCGAAATCCACAATCTCGCCCGACGACATGCCCGGCCATAAGGAACGCATCCGAAAAAGTCCTTCAATACTGGAACTGAATCAATGATAGAAACCTTTGCACTGACATCCACCACGAAGGCCCAATTAAGAAAGCAATCCTTCCTAGTCGTCCGCTGGTCTTTGGGATACAAACTGCTCCGTTAGCGCATAATCCGACGCACTTCGCCACGCAACCTGTGGCATTTTCCGACATATCCCATAGCACAATAGTCTAGAAAAACCCACATTGTGACAACCAGTCTACAACTCAACATCATATACAAAATCTGACATACCAACAAAGAAGGATCCACTCGGGCCTCCAATCCCAATAGCCGCTAACGGTACCAATACACATTATCCACAACCACTACTTAGCCTGAACATAAGAACTCCTAGTCTCCAGTTCCACATAGCACACAAATTACTATGCCTGATCCCAAATTCTGCAGTATAATTACATATTACACCTCGGGTACCCAATCATCCTTCGAAGATATTCTAAAATTCTTCTATGCCATCAAACAAACTCAGATATCCACAGTCGATCTATCAAGAAAATGCCGCAACACTACCGAAGTGCCATCAACTTAATCACATTGCCCTTTTTCTGAAACATAT
>MU673059.1:1484-39850 GCA_026770625.1 Nicotiana glauca
CATTCCCTAGTCGCCTTTTTACCAACATTAGGGCTTTAATCCCTGACTTGAGCTATTAGACATAGGGCCTCCATTCCCTGGTTGCCTTTTACCAACATTAGGGCTCTAGTCCCTGAGTTGAGGTTTTAGACATAGGGCCTTCATTCCCTAGTCGCCTTTTTTGGAAACATTAGTGATTCAATCCCTGAGTTTAGAAATTTAGACATAGGGCCTCCAATCCCTACTCGTATTTTTTGCCAACATTAGGGCTCGAATACATGAGTTGAGATTTTACACATAGTGTGTCCATTCCTTATTCGCCTTTTGCCAACATTATTGCTTCAATACCTGAGTTGAGTTATTAGACATAGGTCCTCCATTCCCAGGTCGCCTTTTACCAACATTAGTGCTCGAATCCCTGTGTTGAGTTTTTAGATATAGGGCATCCATTCCCTGGTCGCCTTTTAACGACATTATGTCTCCAATCCCTGAGTTGAGGTTTTAGACATAAGGCCTCCATTCCTTTGTCGCCTTTTAACCAACATTAAGTCTCCAATCCCTGAATTGGGGTTTTAGACATAGGGCCTCCATTCCCTAGTCGTTGTTTAACCAACATTAGGGATCCAATCCATGAGTTGAGTCTTTAGACATAGGTCCTCCATTCCCTAGTCGCCATTTACTACCATTAGAGCTCCAATCATTGTGTTGAGTTTGTAGACATAGGGCCTCCATTCCCAAGTCGCCTTTTAACAACATTAGGGCTCCAATCACTGAGTTGAGTTTTTAGACATAGGGCCTCCATTCCCTAGTTGCCTTTTGCCAGCATTAGGTTTCCAATCCAGACATAGGGCCTCCAGTGCCTAGTAGCCTTTGTACCAACATTAGGGCTCCAATCCCTGAGTGGAGTTATAAGACATAGGGCCTCCATTCCCTAGTTGCCTTTTGCCAGCATTAGGTTTCCAATCCAGACATAGGGCCTCCAGTGCCTAGTAGCCTTTGTACCAACATTAGGGCTCCAATCCCTGAGTGGAGTTATAAGACATAGGGCCTCCATTCCCTAGTTGCCTTTTGCCAGCATTAGGTTTCCAATCCAGACATAGGGCCTCCAGTGCCTAGTAGCCTTTGTACCAACATTAGGGCTCCAATCCCTGAGTGGAGTTATAAGACATAGGGCCTCCATTCCCTAGTTGCCTTTTGCCAGCATTAGGTTTCCAATCCAGACATAGGGCCTCCAGTGCCTAGTAGCCTTTGTACCAACATTAGGGCTCCAATCCCTGAGTGGAGTTATAAGACATAGGGCCTCCATTCCCTAGTTGCCTTTTGCCAGCATTAGGTTTCCAATCCAGACATAGGGCCTCCAGTGCCTAGTAGCCTTTGTACCAACATTAGGGCTCCAATCCCTGAGTGGAGTTATAAGACATAGGGCCTCCATTCCCTAGTTGCCTTTTGCCAGCATTAGGTTTCCAATCCAGACATAGGGCCTCCAGTGCCTAGTAGCCTTTGTACCAACATTAGGGCTCCAATCCCTGAGTGGAGTTATAAGACATAGGGCCTCCATTCCCTAGTTGCCTTTTGCCAGCATTAGGTTTCCAATCCAGACATAGGGCCTCCAGTGCCTAGTAGCCTTTGTACCAACATTAGGGCTCCAATCCCTGAGTGGAGTTATAAGACATAGGGCCTCCATTCCCTAGTTGCCTTTTGCCAGCATTAGGTTTCCAATCCAGACATAGGGCCTCCAGTGCCTAGTAGCCTTTGTACCAACATTAGGGCTCCAATCCCTGAGTGGAGTTATAAGACATAGGGCCTCCATTCCCTAGTTGCCTTTTGCCAGCATTAGGTTTCCAATCCAGACATAGGGCCTCCAGTGCCTAGTAGCCTTTGTACCAACATTAGGGCTCCAATCCCTGAGTGGAGTTATAAGACATAGGGCCTCCATTCCCTAGTTGCCTTTTGCCAGCATTAGGTTTCCAATCCAGACATAGGGCCTCCAGTGCCTAGTAGCCTTTGTACCAACATTAGGGCTCCAATCCCTGAGTGGAGTTATAAGACATAGGGCCTCCATTCCCTAGTTGCCTTTTGCCAGCATTAGGTTTCCAATCCAGACATAGGGCCTCCAGTGCCTAGTAGCCTTTGTACCAACATTAGGGCTCCAATCCCTGAGTGGAGTTATAAGACATAGGGCCTCCATTCCCTAGTTGCCTTTTGCCAGCATTAGGTTTCCAATCCAGACATAGGGCCTCCAGTGCCTAGTAGCCTTTGTACCAACATTAGGGCTCCAATCCCTGAGTGGAGTTATAAGACATAGGGCCTCCATTCCCTAATCGTCTTTTACCAACATTAAGGCTCTAATCCCTGACTTGAGGTTTTATACATAGGGCCTCCATTCCCTAGTCGCCTTTTTACCAACTTGAGGGCTCCAATCCATGAGTTGCATAGGGTCTCTATTCCCTACTCACCTTTTACCAACATTAGGCCTCCAGTCCCTGAGATTTTAGACATAGGGCCTCCATTCCCTAGTCGCCTTTCACCAACATTAGTGCTTGAATCCCTGTGTTGAGTTTTTAGACATAGAGCCTCCATTCCCTAATCACCTTTTGCCAACATTATGTATCCAATCCCTGAGTCGAGTTTTTAGACATAGGGCCTCCATTCCCTAGTTGCCTTTTGCTAGCATTAGGGTTCCAATCTAGACATAGGGCCTCCATTTCCTTGTAGCCTTTTTACCAAAATTAGGGCTCCAATCCCTGAGTTGAGTTATTAGACATAAGGCCTCCATTCCCTAGTCGCCTTTTATTAATATTAGGGCTCGAATCCCTGACTTGAGGTTTTAGACATTGGGCCTCCATTCCCTAGTCTCTTTTTTATGAACTTGAGGGCTCCAATCCATGAGTTGAGTTTTTACACATAGGGTCTCTATTCCCTACTCTCCTTTTACCATCATTAGGCCTCCAATCCCTGAGTTGAGATTTTAGACATAGGGCCTCCATTCCCTAGTCGCCTTTTACCAACATTAGTGCTCGAATCCCTGTGTTGAGTTTTTAGACATAGGGCCTCTATTGCGTAGTAGCCCTTTAACAACATTAGATCTCCAATCCCTGAGTTGAGATTTTAGACATAGGGCCTCTATTCCATAGTGGCCTATTTTGCCTACATTAGGGCTCCAATCCCCTATTCCAGAATTTTAGATATAGGGCCTCCAATCCCTACTCGTATTTTTTGCCAACATTAGGGCTCCAATCCCCTATTTGAGAATTTTAGATATAGGGCATCCGATCCCTACTCGTATTTTATGCCAACATTAGGGCTCCAATCCCTGAGTTGAGATTTTACACAAAGGGCGTCCATTCCGTAGTCGCCTTTTGCCAACATTAGGGCTTTAATCCCTGATTTGAGATTTTAGACACATGGCCTTCATTCCCTAGTCGCCTTTGGCCAACACTAGGGCTCCAATCCAGGCATAGGTCCTCCTTTCCCTAGTAGCCTTTTTACCAATATTAGTGGTCCAATCTATGAGTTTAGCTATTAGACATAGGGCCTCCATTCCCTATTCGCCTTTTACCAACATTTAGGCTCCCATCCATGTGTTGAGTTTAGGGCCTCCATTCCCTGGTCTCCTTTTATCATCGTTGGGGCTCCAACCCCTGAGTTGAGGTTTTAGACATAGGGCTTCCATTACCTAGTCGTGTTTTTACCAACATTTGGGCTCCAATCCCTGTTTTGAGTTTTTAGACATAGGGCCTCCATTCCCCAGTCGCCTTTTACAAACATTAGGGCTCCAATCCCTGAGTTGAGTTTTTTAACATAGGCCTCCATTCGCTAGTCGCCTTTTGCCAACATTAGGGTTCCAATCCAGACATAGGGCCTCCATTCCTTGGTCGCCTTTTTACCAACATTAGGGCTCCAATCCCTGAGTTGAGGTTTTAGACATAGGGCCTCCATTCCTTGGTCGCCTTTTTACCAACATTAGGGCTCCAATCCCTGAGTTGAGGTTTTAGACATAGGGCCTCCATTCCTTGGTCGCCTTTTTACCAACATTAGGGCTCCAATCCCTGAGTTGAGGTTTTAGACATAGGGCCTCCATTCCTTGGTCGCCTTTTTACCAACATTAGGGCTCCAATCCCTGAGTTGAGGTTTTAGACATAGGGCCTCCATTCCTTGGTCGCCTTTTTACCAACATTAGGGCTCCAATCCCTGAGTTGAGGTTTTAGACATAGGGCCTCCATTCCTTGGTCGCCTTTTTACCAACATTAGGGCTCCAATCCCTGAGTTGAGGTTTTAGACATAGGGCCTCCATTCCTTGGTCGCCTTTTTACCAACATTAGGGCTCCAATCCCTGAGTTGAGGTTTTAGACATAGGGCCTCCATTCCTTGGTCGCCTTTTTACCAACATTAGGGCTCCAATCCCTGAGTTGATATTTTAAACATAGGGCTTCCATTCCATAGTTGCCTTTTTTGCCAACATTAGGGCTGCAATCCCTGAGTTGAGAATTTTAAACATAGGGCCTCAAATCCCTAGTCGTATTTTTTGACAACATTAGGGCTCTAATTAGTGAATTGAGATTTTACACATTGGGTCTCCATTCCCTAGTCGTCTTTTACCAACATTAGTGCTCCAATATCTGAGTTGAGTTTTTAGACATAGGGCCTCCATTCCCTAGTCGCCTTTTTACCAACATTAGGGTTTTAATCCCTGACTTGAGCTATTAGACATAGGGCCTCCATTCCCTGGTTGCCTTTTACCAACATTAGGGCTCTAGTCCCTGAGTTGAGGTTTTAGACATAGGGCCTACATTCCCTAGTCGCCTTTTTACCAACATTACGTCTCCAATCCATGAGTTGAGTTTTTAGACATAGGGCCTCTATTCACTAGTCACATTTTAACAACATTAGGGATCCAATCCCTGTGTTGAGATTTTAGGCATAGGGCCTTCATTCCATAGCTGCCTTTTTTGGAAACATTAGTGATCCAATCCCTGAGTTTAGAAATTTAGACATAGGGCCTCCAATCCCTACTCGTCTTTTTTGCCAACATTAGGGCTCCAATACATGAGTTGAGATTTTACACATAGTGTGTCCATTCTTTATTCCCCTTTTGCCAACATTATTGCTTCAATACCTGAGTTGAGTTATTAGACATAGGTCCTCCATTCCCTGGTCGCCTTTTACCAACATTAGTGCTCGAATCCCTGTGTTGAGTTTTTAGACATAGGGCATCTATTCCCTGGTCGCCTTTTACCAACATTATGTCTCCAATCCCTGAGTTGAGGTTTTAGACATAAGGCCTCCATTCCCTTGTCGCCTTTTAACCAACATTAAGTCTCCAATCCCTGAGTTGGGATTTTAGACATAGGGCCTCTATTCCCTAGTCGTTTTTTAACCAACATTAGGGATCCAATCCATGAGTTGAGTCTTTAGACATAGGTCCTCCATTCCCTAGTCGCCTTTTACAACCATTAGAGCTCCAATCATTGTTTTGAGTTTGAAGACATAGGGCCTCCATTCCCCAGTCGCCTTTTACCAACATTAGGGCTCCAATCACTTAGTTGAGTTTTTAGACATAGGGCCTCCATTCCCTAGTTGCCTTTTGCCAGCATTAGGGTTCCAATCCAGACATAGGGCCTCCATTGCCTAGTAGCCTTTTTACCAACATTAGGGCTCCAATCCCTGAGTTGAGTTATTAGACATAGGGCCTCCATTCCCTAGTCGCCTTTTACCAACATTAGTGCTCAAATCCCTGTGATGAGTTTTTATACATAGAGCCTCCATTCCCTAATCACCTTTTGCCAACATTATGTATCCAATCCCTGAGTTGAGTTTTTAGACATAGGGCCTCCATTCCCTAGTCGCCTTTTACCAACATTAGTGCTCAAATCCCTGTGATGAGTTTTTATACATAGAGCCTCCATTCCCTAATCACCTTTTGCCAACATTATGTATCCAATCCCTGAGTTGAGTTTTTAGACATAGGGCCTCCATTCCCTAGTCGCCTTTTACCAACATTAGTGCTCAAATCCCTGTGATGAGTTTTTATACATAGAGCCTCCATTCCCTAATCACCTTTTGCCAACATTATGTATCCAATCCCTGAGTTGAGTTTTTAGACATAGGGCCTCCATTCCCTAGTTGCCTTTTGCCAGCATTAGGGTTCCAATCCAGACATAGGGCCTCCATTGCCTAGTAGCCTTTTTACCAACATTAGGGCTCCAATCCCTGAGTTGAGTTATTAGACATAGGGCCTCCATTCCCTAGTCGCCTTTTACCAACATTAGTGCTCAAATCCCTGTGATGAGTTTTTATACATAGAGCCTCCATTCCCTAATCACCTTTTGCCAACATTATGTATCCAATCCCTGAGTTGAGTTTTTAGACATAGGGCCTCCATTCCCTAGTTGCCTTTTTCCAGCATTAGGGTTCCAATCCAGACATAGGGCCTCCATTGCCTTGTAGCCTTTTTACCAAAACTAGGGCTCCAATCCCTGAGTTGAGTTATTAGACATAGGGCCTCCATTCCCTAGTCGCATTTTACCAACATTAGGGCTCGAATCCCTGACTTGAGGTTTTAGACATTGGGCCTCCATTCCCTAGTCGCCTTTTTATCAACTTGAGGGCTCCAATCCATGAGTTGAGTTTTTACACATAGGGTCTCTATTCCCTACTCTCCTTTTACCATCATTAGGCTTCCAATACCTGAGTTGAGATTTTAGACATACGGCCTCCATTCCCTAGTCGCCTTTTACCAACATTAGTGCTCGAATCCCTGTGTTGAGTTTTTAGACATAGGGCCTCCATTCCGTAGTAGCCCTTTAACAACATTAGGTCTCCAATCCCTGAGTTGAGATTTTAGACATAAGGCCTCTATTCCATAGTGGCCTATTTTGCCAACATTAGGTCTCCAATCCCCTATTTGAGAATTTTAGATATAGGGCCTCCAATCCCTACTCGTATTTTTTGCCAACATTAGGGCTCTAATCCCTGATTTGAGATTTTAGACACATGGCCTCCATTCCCTAGTCGCCTTTGGCCAACACTTGGGCTCCAATCCAGACATAGGGCCTCCATTCCCTAGTATCCTTTTTACCAATATTAGTGGTCCAATCTATGAGTTTAGCTATTAGACACTGGGCCTCCATTCCCTATTCGCCTTTTACCAATATTTGGGCTCCCATCCATTTGTTGAGTTTAAGGCCTCCATTCCCTGGTCTCCTTTTACCATCGTTAGGGCTCCAATCCCCGAGTTGAGGTTTTAGACTTAGGGCTTCCATTACCTAGTTGCATTTTTACCAACATTAGGGCTCCAATCCCTGTTTTGAGTTTTTAGACATAGGGCCTTCATTCCCCAGTCGCCTTTTACTAACATTAGGGCTCCAATCCCTGAGTTGAGTTTTTTAACATAGGGCCTACATTCGCTAGTCGCCTTTTGCCAACATTAGGGTTCCAATCCAGACATAGGGCCTCCATTCCTTGGTCGCCTTTTTACCAACATTAGGGCTCCAATCCCTTAGTTGAGTTATTAGACATAGGGCCTCCAATCCCTAGCGGCCTTTTATCAACATTAGGACTCCAATCCCTGAGTTGAGGTTTTAGACATAGGGCCTCCATTCCCTAGTCGCCTTTTTACCAACATTAGGGCACCAATGCATGAGTTGAGTTTTTAGACATAGGGAATCCATTCCCTAGTCGCCTTTTACCAACAATAGGGCCCCAATCCCTGAGTTATTATTTTAAACATAGGGCTTCCATTCCATAGTTGCCTTTTTTGGGAACATTAGGGCTGCAATCCCTGAGTTGAGAAATTTAAACATAGGGCCTCAAATCCCTAGTCGTATTTTTTGCCAACATTAGGGCTCCAATCAGTGAATTGAGATTTTACACATAGGGTCTCCATTCCCTAGTCGTCTTTTACCAACATTAGTGCTCCAATCTCTGAGTTGAGTTTTTAGACATAGGGCCTCCATTCCATAGTCGCCTTTTGCCAACATTAGGTTTCCAATCCAGACATGGGGCCTCCATTCCCTAGTCGCCTTTTTACCAACATTAGGGATTAAATCTCTGATTTGAGTTATTAGACATAGGGCCTCCATTCCCTGGTTGCCTTTTACCAACATTAGGGCTCTAGTCCCTGAGTTGAGTTATTAGACATAGGGCCTCCATTCCCTAGTTGCCTTTTTACCAACATTAGGGATTAAATCCCTGAGTTGAGGTTTTAGACATAGGGCCTTCATTCCCTAGTCGCCATTTTACCAACATTAGGTCTCCAATCCATGAGTTGAGTTTTTAGACATAGGGCCTCCATTCCCTAGTCAACTTTTAACAACATTAGGGCCTCCATTCCATAGCTGCCTTTTTTGGAAACATTAGTGATCCAATCCCTGAGTTTAGAAATTTAGACAAAGGGCCTCCAATCCCTACTCGTATTTTTTGCCAACATTAGGGCTCCAATACATGAGTTGAGATTTTACACATAGTGTGTCCATTCCTTATTCGCCTTTTGCCAACATTAGGGCTCCAATCCCTGAGTGGAGTTATTAGACATAGGGCCTCCATTCCCTAGTCGCCTTTTACCAACATTAGGGCTCTAATCCCTGACTTGAGGTTTTAGACATAGGGCCTCCATTCCCTAGTCGCTATTTTACCAACATTAGGGCAACATTGCATGAGTTGAGTTTTTAGACATAGGGCCTCCATTCCCTAGTCGCCTTTTACCAACAATAAGGCTCCAATCCCTGCGTTGATATTTTAAACATAGGGCTTCCATTCCATAGTTGCCTTTTTTGCCAACATTAGTGCTGCAATCCCTGAGTTGAGAAATTTAAACATAGGGCCTCAAACCCATAGTCGTATTTTTTGCCAACATTAGGGCTCCAATCAGTGAATTGAGATTTTACACATAGGGTCTCCATTACTTAGTCGTCTTTTACCAACATTAGTGCTCCAATCTCTGAGTTGAGTTTTTAGACATAGGGCCTACATTCCCTAGTCGCGTTTTGCAAATATTAGGGTTCCAATCCAAACATAGGGCCTCCATTCCCTAGTCGCCTTTTTACCAACATTAGGGATTAAATCCCTGAGTTGAGTTATTAGACATAGGGCCTCCATTCCCTGGTTGCCTTTTACCAACATTAGGGCTCTAGACCCTGAGTTCAGGTTTTAGACATAGGGCCTTCATTCCCTAGTCGCCTTTTTACCAACATTAGGTCTCCTATCCATGAGTTGAGTTTTTAGACATAGGGCCTTCATTGCCTAGTCACCTTTTAACAACATTAGGGCTCCAATACCTGTGTTGAGATTTTAGGCATAGGGCCTCCATTCCATAGCTGTCTTTTTTGGAAACATTAGTGATCCAATCCCTGAGTTTAGAAATTTAGACATAGGGCCTCCAATCCCTACTCGTATTTTTTGCCAATATTAGGGCTATAATACATGAGTTGAGATTTTACACATAGTGTGTCCATTCCTTTTTCGCCTTTTGCCAACATTTGGGATCCAATCCCTCAGTTGAGTTATTAGACATAGGGCCTCCATTCCCTAGTCGCCTTTTACCAACATTAGGGCTCTAATCCCTGAATTGAGGTTTTAGACATAGGGCCTCCATTCCCTAGTCGCCTTTTTACCAACTTCAGGGCTCCAATCCATGAGTTGAGTTTTTACACACAGGGTGTCTATTCCCTTCTCGCCATTTACCAACATTAGGCCTCCAATCCCTGAGTTGAGATTTTAGACATAGGGCCTCCATTCCCTAGTCGCCTTTAACCAACATTAGTGCTCGAATCCCTGTGTTGAGTTTTTAGACATAGGGCCTCCATTCCCTAGTATCCTTTTAACAATATTAGGTCTCCAATCTTTGAGTTAAGATTTTAGACATAGGGCATCCATTCCATAGTGGCCTTTTTTTAACCAACATTAGGGCTCTAATCCCTGAGTTGAGAATTTTAGATATAGGGCCTCCGATCCCTACTCGTATTTTTTGCCAACATTAGGGCACCAATCCCTGAGTTCAGATTATACACAAAGTGCCTCCATTCCCTAGTCGCCTTTTGCCTACATTAGGGCTCTAATCCCTGATTTGAGATTTTAGAGACATGGCATCCATTCCCTAGTCGCCTTTGGCCAACATTAGGGCTCCAATCCAGACATACGGCCTCCATTCCCTAGTAGCCTTTTTACCAATATTAGGGCTCCAATCTATGAGTTTAGCTATTAGACATAGGGCTGCCATTCCCTATTCGCCTTTTACTAACATTAGGGCTCCAATCCATGTGTTGAGTTTTTAGACATAGGGCCTCCATTCCCTGGTCTCCTATTACCATCGTTAGGGCTCCAATCCCTGAGTTGAGGTTTTAGACATAGGGCCTCCATTCCCTAGTTGCATTTTTACCAACATTAGAACTCGAATCCTTGAGTTGAATTTTTAGATATAGGTCCTCCATTCCCCAGTTGCCTTTTACGAATATTAGGGCTCCAATCCCTGAGTTGAGTTTCTTAACACAGGGCCTCCATTCACTATTCGCCTTTTGCCAACATTAGGGTTACAATCCAGACATAGGGACTCCATTCATTGGTCGCCTTTTTACCAACATTCGGGCTCCAATCCTTGAGTTGAGTTATTAGACATAGGGCCTCCATTCCCTAGCGGCCTTTTACCAACATTAGGACTCCAATCCCTGAGTTGAGGTTTTAGACATAGGGCCTCCATTCCCTAGTCGCCTTTTTACCAACATTAGGGCACCAATGCATGAGTTGAGTTTTTAGACATAGGGCATCCATTCCCTAGTCGCCTTTTACCAACAATAGGGCCCCAATCCCTGAGTTGGTATTTTAAACATAGGGCTTCCATTCCATAGTTGCCTTTTTTACCAATATTAGGGCTGCAATCCCTGAGTTGAGAAATTTAAACATAGGGCCTCAAATCCCTAGTCGTATTTTTTGCCAACATTAGGGCTCCAATCAGTGAATTGAGATTTTACACATAGGGTCTCCATTCCCTAGTCGTCTTTTACAAACATTAGTGCTGCAATCTCTGAGTTGAGTTTTTAGACATAGGGCCCTCATTCCATAGTCGACTTTTGCCAACATTAGGTTTCCAATCCAGACATGGGGCCTCCATTCCCTAGTCGCCTTTTTACCAACATTAGGGCTTAAAACCATGAGTTGAGTTATTAGACATAGGGCCTCCATTCCCTGGTTGCCTTTTACCAACATTAGAACTCTAGTCCCTGAGTTGAGGTTTTAGACATAGGGCCTTCATTCCCTAGTTGCCTTTTTACCAACATTAGGTCTCCAATCCATGAGTTGAGTTTTTAGACATAGGGCCTCCATTCACTAGTCACCTTTTAACAACATTAGGGCTCAAATCCCTGTGTTGAGATTTTAGGCATAGAGCCTCCATTCCATAGCTGCCTTTTTTGGAAACATTAGGGATCCAATCCCTGAGTTTAGAAATTTAGACATAGGGCCTCCAATCCCTACTCGTATTTTTTTCCAACATTAGGGCTCCAATACATGAGTTGAAATTTTACATATAGTGTGTCCATTCCTTATTCGCCTTTTGCCAACATTATTGCTCCAATACCTGAGTTGAGTTATTAGACATCGGGTCTCTATTCCCTGGTCGTCATTTACCAAAATTAGTGCTCGAATCCCTATGTTGAGTTTTTAGACATAGGGCATCCATTCCCTGGTCGCCTTTTACCAACATTATGTCTCCAATCCCTGGGTTGAGGTTTTAGAATAAGGCTTCCATTCCCTTGTCGCCTTTTAACCAACTTTAGGTCTCCAATCCCTGAGTTGGGGCTTTAGACATAGGGCCTCCATTCCCTAGTCGTTGTTTAACCAACATTAGGGATCCAATCCATGAGTTGAGTCTTTAGACATAGGTCCTCCATTCCATATTCGCCTTTTACGACCATTAGAGCTCCAATCATTGTGTTGAGTTTGAAGACATAAGGCCTCCATTCCCTAGTCGCCTTTTACCAACATTAGGGCTCCAATAACTGAGTTGAGTTTTTAGACATAGGGCCTCCATTCCCTAGTTTCCTTTTGCCAGCACTAGGGTTCCAATCCAGACATAGGGCCTCCATTGCCTAGTAGCCTTTTTACCAACATTAGGCCTCCAATCCCTGAGTTGAGTTATAAGACATAGGGCCTCCATTCCCTAGTCGTCTTTTACCAACATTAGGGCTCTAATCCCTGACTTGAGTTTTTATACATAGGGCCTCCATTCCCTAGTCTCCTTTTTACCAACTTGAGGGCTCCAATCCATCAGTTGCATAGGGTCTCAATTCCCTACTCGCCTTTTACCAACATTAGGTCTCCAATCCCTGAGTTGAGATTTTAGACATAGGGCCTCCATTCCCTAGTCGCCTTTTACCAACATTAGTGCTCGAATCCCTGTGTTGAGTTTTTTGACATAGAGCCTCCATTCCCTAATCACCTTTTGCCAACATTACGTATCCAATCCCTGAGTTAAGGTTTTAGACATAAGGCCTGCATTCCTTAGTCGCCTTTTACCAATATTAGGGCTCCAATGTGAGTTTAGATTTTAGACATAGGTCCTCCATTCCATAGTTGCCTTTTTTGCAACCATTAGGGCTCCAATCCCTGAGTAGAGAATTTTAGACATAGGTCCTCCATTCCGTAGTCGTATTTTTTTCCAACATTAGGGCTGCAATCCCTGAGTTGAGATTTTACACATAGGGCCTCCATTCCCTAATCGCCTTTATCTAACATCTGGGCTCTAATCCCTGATTTGAGAGTTTAGAAATAGGGCCTCCATTCCCTAGTCGCCTTTTGCCAACATTAGGGTTCCAATGCAGACATTGGGCCTCCATTCCCTAGTCACCTTTTACCAACATTAGGGCTCCAATCCCTGAGATGAGTTTTTTGACATAGGTTTATTCTGCCGTCTCCTTTTACCAACATTATTGCCCCAATCCCTGAGTTGAGTTTTTAGACATTGGGCTTCCATAACCTAGTCGCCTTTTTTACCAACATTCAAGCTCCAATCCCTGAGTTGAGTTTTTAGACATAGGGCCTCTATTTCCTACACGGCTTTTACCAACATTAGGACTCCAATCCCTGAGTTGAGGTTTTAGACATAGGGCCCCCATTCCATAGTCGCCTTTTTACCAACAATAGGGCTCCACTACATGAGTTGACTTTTTAGACATAGGGCCTCCCTTCCCCAGTCGCCTTTTACCAACATTAGATCAAAAGTACCTGAATTGAGATTTTAGACATAGGGCTTCCATTCCATAGTTGCCTTTTTGCCAATATTAGGGCTCCAATTCCTGAGTTGAGAAATTTAAACATAGGGCCTCAAATCCCTAGTCGTATTTTTTGCCAACATTAGGGCTCAAATCTCTGAGTTGAGATTTTACACATACGGCCTCCATTCCCTAGTCGCCGTTTGCCAATATTAATGTTCCAATCCAGACATAAGGCCTTCATTCCCTAGTCGCCTTTTTACCAACATTAGGGCTTAAATCCCTGGGTTGAGTTATTATACATAGGGACTCAATTCCCTAGTTACCTTTTACAAACATTAGGGCTCTAATCCCTGAGTTGAGGTTTTAGACATAAGGCCTTCATTCCCTTGTCGCCTTTTTACCAACATTAGGGATCCAATCCCTGAGTTGAGTTCTTAGACATAGGGTCTCCATTCCCTATTCATCGTTTAACGACATTAGGGATCCAATCTATGAGTTGAGTTCTTAGACATAGGGCCTCCATTCCCTAGTCTCCTTTTGCCAACATTAGGGTTCCAATCCAGACATAGGGCCTCCATTCCCTTGTCGCCTTTTACTAACATTAGTGCTCGAATCCCTGTGTTGAGTTTTTAGACATAGGGCCTCCATTCCCTGGTCGCCTTTTACCATCATTAGGGCTCTAATCCCTGAGTTGAGGTTTTAAACATAGGGACTTCATTCCCTAGTCACGTTTTTACCAACATTAGGGCTCTAATCCACGAGTTGAGTTTTTAGACATAGGGCCTGCATTCCCTAGTTGCCTTTTACAACAGTTAGAGCTCCAATCCCTGATTTGAGTTTTTAGACATAGGGACTCCATTCCCTAGTCGCCTTTTGCCAACATTAGGGTTCCAATCCAGACATATGGCCTCCATTCCGCGGTCTCCTTTTTACCAACATTAGGGCTCCAATCCCTTATTTGAGTTATTAGGCATAGGGACTCCATTCCCTAGTCGCCTTTTACCAACATTAGGACTCCAATCCCTGAGTTGAGTTTTTAGACATAGGGCCTCCATTCCCTAGTCGCCTTTTTACCAACAATAGGGTTCCAATGCATGAGTTGAGTTTTTAGACATAGGGCCTCCATTCCCTGGTCGCCTTTTACCAACATTAGGTCCCCAATCCCTGAATTGAGATTTTAGACATAGGGCTTCCATTCCATAGTGGCCTTTTTTGCCAATATTAGGGCTCCAATCCCTGAGTTGAGAAATTTCAACATAGGGCCTCAAATCCCTAGTCGTATTTTTTTCCAACATTAGGGCTCCAATCACTGAATTGAGATTTTACACATAGGGTCTCCATTCCCTAGTTGTCTTTTACCAACATTAGGGCTCTAATCTCTGAGTTGAGTTTTTAGACATAGGGCCTCCATTCCCTAGTCACTTTTTTACCAACATAAGGGCTTAAATCCCTGAGTTGAGTTATGAACATAGGGCCTCCATTACCTGCTTTCCTTTTACCAACATTAGGGCTCTAATCCCTGAGTTGATGTTTTAGACATAGGGCCTTTATTCCCTAGTCGACTTTTTACCCACATTAGGGCTCCAATCCATGAGTTGAGGTTTTAGACATAGGGCCTCTATTCCCTAGTCGCCTTTATACCAACAATACGGCTCCAATGCATGAGTTGAGATTTTAGACATAGGGCATACATTCCCTAGTCGCCTTTTACCAACATTAGGTCCGCAATCCCTGAATTGAGATTTTAGACATAGGGCTTCCATTCCGTAGTTGTCTCTTTTGACAATATTAGGGCTCCAATCCCTGAGTAGAGAAATTTAAACATAGGGCCTCAAATCCCTTGCCGTATTTTTTGCCAACATTAGGGCTCCAATCACTGAATTAATATTTTACACATAGGGTCTCCATTCCCTGGTTGTCTTTTAACAACACTAGGTCCCCAATCCCTGAATTGAGATTTTGGACATAGGGCTTCCATTCTATATTTGCCTTTTTTGCCAATATTAGTGCTCCAATCTCTGAGTAGAGAAATTTAAACATAGGGCCTCAAATCCCTTGCCGTATTTTTTGCCAACATTAGGGCTCCAATCACTGAATTGAGATTTTACACATAGGGTCTCCATTCCCTAGTTGCCTTTTACCAACATTAGGGCTCCAATCTCTGAGTTGAGTTTTTAGACATAGGGGCCCCATTCCCTAGTCGCCTTTTGCCAATATTAGGGTTCCAATCCAGACCTAGGGCCTCCATTCCCGAGTCGCCTTTTTACCAACTTTAGGGCTTAAATCCCTGAGTTGAGTTATTAGACATAGGGACTCAATTCCTTGGTTGCCTTTTACCAACATTAGGGCTCCAATCCATGAGATGAGTTTTTAGACCTAGGGCCTGCATTCCCTAGTCGCCTTTTACCATAATTAGGGCTCCAATCCCTGAGTTGAGTTTTTAGACATAGGGACTCCATTCCCTAGTCGCCTTTTGCAAACATTAGGGTTCCAATCCAGACATATGGCCTCCATTCAGTGGTCTCCTTTTTACCAACATTAGGGCTCCAATCCCTGATTTGAGTTATTAGACATAGGGCCTCCATTCCCTAGTCGCCTTTTTACCAACAATAGGGTTCCAATGCATGAGTTGAGTTTTTAGACATAGGGCCTCCATTCCCCAGTCGCCTTTTACCAACATTAGGTCCCCAATCCCTTAATTGAGATTTTAGACATAGGGCTTCCATTCCATGGTGGCCTTTTTTGCCAATATTAGGGCTCCAATCCTTGAGTTGAGAAATTTAAACATAGGGCCTCAAATCCCTAGTCGTATTTTTTTCCAACATTAGGGCACCAATCACTGAATTGAGATTTTACACATAGGTTCTCCATTCCCTAGTTGTCTTTTACCAACATTAGGGCTCCAATCTCTGAGTTGAGTTTTTAGACATAGGGCCTCCATTCCCTAGTCGCCTTTTTACCAACATTAGGGCTTAAATCCGAGAGTTGAGTTAATAGACATAGGGCCTCCATTACCTGGTTGCCTTTTACCAATATTAGGGCTCTAATCCCTGAGTTGAGGTTTTAGACATTGGGCCTTCATTCCCTAGTCGCCTTTTTACCAACATTAGGTCTCCAATCCATGAGTTGAGGTTATAGACATAGGGCCTCCATTCCCTAATCGCCTTTTTACCAACAATAGGGATCCAATGCATTAGTTGAGTTTTTAGACATAGGGCATCCATTCCCTAGTCGCCTTTTTCCAACATTAGGTCCCCAATCCCTGAATTGAGATTTTAGACATAGGGCTTCCATTTCATAGTTGCCTTTTTTGCCTATATTAGGGCTCCAATCCCTGAGTAGAGAAATTTAAACATAGGGCCTCAAATCCCTTGCCGTATTTTTTGCGAAATTAGGGCTCCAATCACTGAATTGAGATTTTACACATAGGGTCTCCATTCCCTAGTTGTCTTTTACCAGCATTAGGGCTCCAATATCTGAGTTGAGTTTTTAGACATAGGGCCTCCATTCCCTAGTCGCCTTTTACCAACATTAGGTCCCCAATCCCTTAATTGAGATTTTAGACATAGGGCTTCCATTCCATAGTGGCCTTTTTTGCCAATATTAGGGCTCCAATCCCTGAGTTGAGAAATTTAAACATAGGGCCTCAAATCCCTATTCGTATTTTTTTCCAACATTAGGGCACCAATCACTGAATTGAGATTTCACACATAGGTTCTCCATTCCCTAGTTGTCTTTTACCAACATTAGGGCTTCAATCTCTTAGTTGCGTTTTTAGACATAGGGCTTCCATTCCCTAGTCGCCTTTTTACCAACATTAGGGCATAAATCCCTGAGTGGAGTTAATAGACATAGGGCCTCCATTACCTGGTTGCCTTTTACCAATATTAGGGCTCTAATCCCTGAGTTGAGGTTTTAGAAATTGGGCCTTAATTCCCTAGTCGCCTTTTTACCAACATTAGGGCTCCAATCCATGAGTTGAGGTTTTAGACATAGGGCCTCCATTCCCTAATCGCCTTTTTACCAACAATAGGGCTCCAATGCATGAGTTGAGTTTTTAGACATAGGGCATCCATTCCCTAGTCGCCTTTTTCCAATATTAGGTCCCCAATCCCTGAATTGAGATTTTAGACATAGGGCTTCCATTTCATAGTTGCCTTTTTTGCCAATATTAGGGCTCCAGTCCCTGAGTAGAGAAATTTAAACATAGGGCCTCAAATCCCTTGCCGTATTTTTTGCCAAAATTAGGGCTCCAATCACTGAATTGAGATTTTACACATAGGGTCTCCATTCCCTAGTTGTCTTTTACCAACATTAGGGCTCCAATATCTGAGTTGAGTTTTTAGACATAGGGCCTCCATTCCTTAGTCGCCTTTTGCCAATATTTGGGTTCCAATCCAGACATTGGGCCTCCATTCCCTAGTCGCATTTTACAAACTTTAGGGCTTAAATCCTTGAGTTGAGTTATTAGACATAGGGCCTCAATTCCCTGGTTGCCTTTTACCAACACTAGGGCTCTATTCCCTGAGTTGAGGTTTTAGACATAGGGCCTTCATTCCCTAGTCGCCTTTTTACCAACATTAGGGCTCCAATCCATGAGTTGAGTTTTTAGACATAGGTCCTCCATTATCTAGTCGTCGTTTAACCAACATTAGGGATCCAATCCATGAGTTGAGTTTTTAGACATAGGGCCTCCATTCCCTAGTCTCCTTTTGCCAACATTACGGTTCCAATCCAGGCATAGGGCCTAAATTCCCTTGTCGCCTTTTACCAACATTAGTGCTCGAATCCCTGTGTTGAGTTTTTAGACATAGGGGTTCCATTTCCTGGTTGCCTTTTACCATCATTAGGGCTCCAATCCCTGAGTTGAGGTTTTAGACATAGGGCCTCCATTCCCTAGTCACGTTTTTACCAACATTAGGGCTCCAATCCATGAGTTGAGTTTTTAGACATAGGGCCTATATTCCCTAGTCGCCGTTTACCACAATTAGGGCTCCAATCCCTGTGTTGAGTTTTTAGACGTCGGGCCTCCATTCCCTAGTCGCCTTTTGCCAATACTAGGGTTCCAATCCAGACATATGGCCTCCATTCCGTGGTCTCCTTTTTACCAACATTAGGGTTCCAATCCCTAATTTGAGTTATTAGACATAGGGCCTTTATTCCCTAGTCGCCTTTTACCAACATTAGGACTCAAATCCCTGAGTTGAGGTTTTAGACATAGGGACTCCATTCCCTATGCGCCTTTTTACCAACAATAGGGCTCCAATCCATGAGTTGAGTTTTTTGACATAGGGCCTATATTCCCTAGTCGCCTTTTACCACAATTAGGGCTCCAATCCCTGAGTTTAGTTTTTAGACATAGGGACTCCATTCCTTAGTCGCCTTTTGCCAACACTAGGGTTCCAGTCCAGACATATGGCCTCCATTCAGTGGTCTCCTTTTTACCAACATTAGGGTTCCAATCCCTGATTTGAGTTATTAGACATAGGGCCTTTATTACCCGGTCGCCTTTTACCAACATTAGGACTTAAATCCCTGAGTTGAGGTTTTAGACATAGGGCCTCCATTCCCTATGCGCCTTTTTACCAACAATAGGGCTCCAATGCATGAGTTGAGTTTTTAGACATAGGGCCTCCATTCCCTAGTCGCCATTTACCAACATTAGGTCCCCAATCCATGAATTGAGATTTTGGACATAGGCTTCCATTCCATAGTGGCCTATTTTGCCAATATTAGGGCTCCAATCCCTGAGTTGAGAAATTTAAACATAGGGCCTCAAATCCTTAGTCGTATTTTTTGTCAGCATTAGGGCTCCAATCACTGAATTGAAATTTTACACATAGGGTCTCCATTCCCTAGTTGTCTTTTACCAACATTAGGACTCCAATCTCTGAGTTGAGTTTTTAGACATAGGGCCTCTATTCCCTAGTCGCCTTTTTACCAACATTAGGGCTTAAATCCCTGAGTTGAGTTAATAGACATAGGGCCTCTATTACCTGGTTGCCTTTTACCAATATTAGGGCTCTAATCCCTGATTTGAGGTTTTAGGCATAGGGCCTTCATTCCCTAATCGCCTTTTTACCAACAATAGGGCTCCAATGCATGAGTTGAGTTTTTAGACATAGGGCATCCATTCCCTAGTCGCCTTTTTCCAACATTAGGTCCCCAATCCCTGAATTGAGATTTTATACATAGGGCTTCCATTTCATAGTTGCCTTTTTTGCCAATATTAGGGCTCCAATCCCTGAGTAGAGAAATTTAAACATATGGCCTCAAATCCCTTGCCGTATTTTTTGCAAAAATTAGGGCTCCAATCAATGAATTGAGTTTTTACACATAGGGTCTCCATTCCCTAGTTGTTTTTTACCAACATTAGGGCTCTAATATCTGAGTTGAGTTTTTAGACATAGGGCCTACATTCCTTTGTCGCCTTTTGCCAATATTAGGGTTCCAATCCAGACATAGGGCCTCCATTCCCTAGTCGCATTTTACAAACTTTAGGGCTTAAATCCTTGAGTTGAGTTATTAGACATAGGGCCTCCATTCCCTAGTCTCCTTTTGCCAACATTAGGGTTCCAATCCAGGCATAGGGCCTATATTCCCTTGTCGCCTTTTACCAACATTAGTGCTCGAATCCATGTGTTGAGTTTTTAGACATAGGGGCTCCATTTTCTGGTCGCCTTTTACCATCATTAGGGCTCCAATCCCTGAGTTGAGGTTTTAGACATAGGGCCTCCATTTCCTAGTCACGTTTTTACCAACATTAGGGCTCCAATCCATGAGTTGAGTTTTTAGACACAGGCCATATATTCCCTAGTCGCCTTTTACCACAATTAGGGCTCCAATCCCTGTGTTGAGTTTTTAGACATAGGGCCTCCATTCCCTAGTCGCCTTTTGCCAACACTAGGGTTCCAATCCAGACATATGGCCTCCATTCCGTGGTCTCCTTTTTACCAACATTAGGACTCAAATCCCTGAGTTGAGGTTTTAGACATAGGGACTCCATTCCCTATGTGCAATTTTACCAACAATATGGCTCCAATCCATGAGTTGAGTTTTTAGACATAGGGCCTATATTCCCTAGTCGCCTTTTACCACAATTAGGGCTCCAATCCCTAAGTTGAGTTTTTAGACATAGTGACTCCATTCCCTAGTCGCCTTTTGCCAACACTAGGGTTCCAATCCAGATATATGGCCTCCATTCAGTGGTCTCCTTTTTACCAACATTAGGGTTCCAATCCCTGATTTGAGTTATTAGACATAGGGCCTCTATTCCCTAGTCGCCTTTTACCAACATTAGGACTCAAATCCCTGAGTTGAGGTTTTAGACATCGGGCCTACATTCCCTATGCGCCTTTTTACCAACAATAGGGCTCCAATGCATGAGTTGAGTTTTTAGACATAGGGCCTCCATTCCCTAGTCGCCTTTTACCAACATTAGGTCCCCAATCAATGAATTGAGATTTTGGACATAGGGCTTCCATTCCATAGTGGCCTTTTTTGCCAATATTAGGGCTCCAATCCCTGAGTTAGAAATTTAAACATAGGGCCTCAAATCCTTAGTCGTATTTTTTGTCAGCATTAGGGCTCCAATCACTGAATTGAGATTTTACACATAGGTTCTCCATTCCCTAGTTGTCTTTTACCAACATTAGGGCTCCAATCTCTGAGTTGAGTTTTTAGACATAGGGCCTCCATTCCCTAGTCGCCTTTTTACCAACATTAGGGCTTAAATCCCTGAGTTAAGTTAATAGTTAAAGGGCCTCAATTACCTGGTTGCCTTTTACCAATATTAGGGCTCTAATCCCTGAGTTGACGTTTTAGACATAGGGCCTTCATTCCCTAATCGCCTTTTTACCAACATTCGGGCTCCAATCCATGAGTTGAGGTTTTAGACATAGACACTCCATTCCCTAGTGGCCTTTTAACAATATTAGGCTTCCAATCCCTGAGTTGAGATTTTAGACACATGGCCTCCATTCCATAATTGCCTTTTTTGCCAACGTTAGGGATCCAATCCCTGAGTTGAGAATTTTAGACATAGTGCCTCCAATCCCTACTCGTACTTTTTTGCCAACATTAGGGCTCCCATCCATGTGTTGAGTTTTTAGACATAGGGCCTCCATTCCCTGGTCTCCTTTTACCATCGTTAGGGCTCTAATCCCTAAGTTGAGGTTTTAGACATAGGGCCTCCATTCCCTAGTCGCGTTTTTACCAACATTTGGGCTCCAATCGATAAGTTGAATTTTTAGACATAGGGCTTCCATTCCCTAGTCGCCTTTTACCACCATTAGGGCTCCAATCTCTGTGTTGAGTTTTTAGACATAGGGCCTCCGTTCCCCAGTCGCCTTTTACTAACATTAGGGCTCCAATCCCTGAGTTGAGTTTTTTAACATAGGGCCTTCATTCACTAGTCGCCTTTTGCCAACATTAGGGTTCCAATCCAGACATAGGTCCTCCATTCCTTGGTGGCCTTTTTACCAACATTAGGGCTCCAATCCCTGAGTTGAGTTATTGGACATAGGGCCTCCATTCCCTAGTCGTCGTTTAACCAACATTAGGGATCCAATCAATGAGTTGAGTTTTTAGACATAGGGCCTCTATTCCCTAGTCTCATTTTGCCAACATTAGGGTTCCAATCCAGGCATAGGGCCTACATTACCTTGTCGCCTTTTACCAACATTAGTGCTCGAATCCCTGTGTTGAGTTTTTAGACATAGGGGCTCCATTTTCTGGTCGCCTTTTACCATTATTAGGGCTCCAATCCCTGAGTTGAAGTTTTAGACATAGGGCCTCCATTCCCTTGTCACGTTTTTACAAACATTAGGGCTCCAATCCATGAGTTGAGTTTTTAGACATAGGGCCTATATTCCCTAGTCGCCTTTTACCACAATTAGGGCTCCAATCCCTATGTTGAGTTTTTAGACATAGGGCCTCCATTCCCCAGTTGCCTTTTACCTACATTAGGGCTCCAATCTCTGAGTTGAGTTTTTAGACATAGGGACTCCATTCCCTAGTCGCCTTTTGCCAACACTAGGGTTCCAATCCAGACATATGGCCTCCATTCCGTGGTCTCCTTTTTACCAACATTAGGGTTACAATCCTTGATTTGAGTTATTAGACATAGGGCCTCCATTCCCTAGTCGCCTTTTGCCAACACTAGGGTTCCAATCCAGACATATGGCCTCCATTCCGTGGTCTCCTTTTTACCAACATTAGGGTTACAATCCTTGATTTGAGTTATTAGACATAGGGCCTCCATTCCCTAGTCGCCCTTTACCATTATTAGGACTCAAATCCCTGAGTTGAGGTTTTAGACATAGGGCCTCCATTCCCTATGCGCCTTTTTACCAGCAATAGGGCTCCAATGCATGAGTTGAGTTTTTAGACATAGGGCCTTCATTCCCTAGTCGCCTTTTACCAACATTAGGTCCCCAATCCATGAATTGAGATTTTAGACATAGGGCTTCCATTCCATAGTGGCCTTTCTTGCCAATATTAGGGCTCCAATCCCTGAGTTAAGAAATTTAAACATAGGGCCTCAAATCCCTAGTCGTATTTTTTGTTAGCATTAGGGCTCCAATCACTGAATTGAGATTTTACACATAGGGTCTCCATTTCCTAGTTGTCTTTTACCAACATTAGGGCTCCAATCTCTGAGTTGAGTTTTTAGACATAGGGCCTCTATTCCCTAGTCGCCTTTTTACCAACATTAGGGCTTAAATCCCTGAGTTGAGTTAATAGACATAGGGCCTCCATTACCTGGTTGCCTTTTACCAAAATTAGGGCTCTAATCCCTGAGTTGAGGTTTTAGACATAGGGCCTTCATTCCCTAATCGCCTTTTTTCCAACATTAGGGTTCCAATCCATGAGTTGAGTTTTTAGACATAGACCCTCCATTCCCTAGTGGCCTTTTAACAATATTAGGCTTCCAATCCCTGAGTTGAGATTTTAGACATAGGTCCTCCATTCCATAGTAGCCTTTTTTGCCAACATTAGGGATTCAATCCCTGAGTTGAGAATTTTGGACATAGTGCCTCCAATCCCTACTCGTATTTTTTGCCAACATTAGGGCTCCAATCCATGTGTTGAGGTTTTAGACATAGGGCCTCCATTCCTTAGTCGCGTTTTTACCAACATTAGGGCTCCAATCCCTGAGTTGAGTTTTTTAACATAGGGCCTCCATTCACTAGTCGCCTTTCGCCAACATTAGGGTTCCAATCGAGACATAAGGCCTCCATTCCTTGGTCGCCTTTTTACCAACATTAGGGCTGCAATCCCTGAGTTGAGTTATTAGACATAGGGCCTCCATTCCCTAGCGGCTTTTACCAACATTAGGACTCCAATCCCTGAGTTGAGGTTTTAGACATAGGGCCTCCATTCCCTAGTCGCCTTTTTACCAACATTAGGGCACTAATGCATGAGTTGAGTTTTTAGACATAGGGCCACCATTCCCTAGTCGCCTTTTACCAACAATAGGGCCCCAATCCCTGAGTTGATATTTTAAACATAGGGCTTCCATTCCATAGTTGCCTTTTTTGCCAACATTAAGGTTGCAATCCCTGAGTTGAGAAATTTAAACATAGGGCCTTAAATCCCTAGTCGTATTTTTTGCCGACATTAGGGCTCCAATCAGTGAATTGAGATTTTACTCATAGGGTCTCCATTCCCTAGTCGTGTTTTACCAACATTAGTGCTCCAATCTCTGAGTTGAGTTTTTAGACATAGGGCCTCCATTCCCTAGTCGCCTTTTGCCAACATTAGTGTTCCAATTCAGACATAGGGCCTCCATTCCCTAGTCGCCTTTTTACCAACTTTAGGGCTTAAATCCCTGAGTTGAGTTATTAGACATAGGGCCTCCATTCCCTGGTTGCCTTTTAATAACATTACGGCTCTAGTCCCTAAGTTGAGGTTTTAGACATAGGGCCTTCATTCCCTAGTTGCCTTTTTACCAACATTAGGTCTCCAATCCATGAGTTGAGTTTTTAGACTTAGGGCCTCCATTCCCTAGTCGCCTTTTTACCAACATTAGGGCACCAATGCATGAGTTGAGTTTTTAGACATAGGGCTTTCATTCCCTAATCGCCTTTTACCAACAATAGGGCCCCAATCCCTGAGTTGATATTTTAAACATAGGGCTTCCATTCCATAGTTGCCTTTTTTGGGAACATTAGGGCTGCAATCCCTGAGTTGAGAAATTTAAACATAGGGCCTCAAATCCCTAGTCGTATTTTTTGCCAACATTTGGGCTCCAATCAGTGAATTGAGATTTTACACATAGGGTCTCCATTCCCTATTCGTCTTTTACCAACATTAGTGCTCCAATCTCTGAGTTTAGGTTTTAGACATAGGGCCTTCATTCCCTAGTCGCCTTTTGCCAACATTAGGGTTCCAATCCAGACATAGGGCCTACATTCCCTAGTCGCCTTTTTACCAACATTAGGGCTTAAATCCCCGAGTTGAGTTATTAGACATAGGTCCTTCATTCCCTGGTTGCCTTTTACAAACATTAGGGCTCTAGTCCCTGAGTTTGAGGTTTTAGACATACGGACTTCATTCCCTAGTCGCCTTTTTACCAACATTAGGTCTCCAATCCATGAGTTGAGTTTTTAGACATAGGGCCTCCATTCCCTAGTCACCTTTTAACAACATTAGGGCTCCAATACATGTGTTGAGATTTTAGGCATAGGGCCTCCGTTCCATAGCTGCCTTTTTTGGAAACATTAGTGATCCAATCCCTGAGTTTAGAATTTTAGACATAGGGCCTCTAATCCCTACTCGTATTTTTTGCCAACATTAGGGCTCCTATACATGAGTTGAGATTTTACACATAGTATGTCCATTACTTATTCGCCTTTTGCCAATATTAGGGCTCCAAACCCTAAGTTGAGTTATTAGACATAGGGCCTCCATTCCCTAGTCGCCTTTTACCAACATTAAGGCTCTAATCCCTAACTTTAGGTTTTAGACATAGGGCCTCCATTCCCTAGTTGCCTTTTTACCAACTTGAGGGCTCCAATCTATGAGTTGAGTTTTTACACATAGGGTCTTTATTCCCTACTCGTCTTTTTCCATTATTAGGCCTCCAATCCCTGAGTTGAGATTTTAGACATAGGGCCTCCATTCCCTCGTCGCCTTTTACCAACATTAGTGCTCAAATCGCTGTGTTGAGTTTTTAGACATAGGGCCTCTATTCCCTAGTAGCCTTTTAACAACATTAGGTCTCCAATCCCTGAGTTGAGATTTTAGACTTAGGGCCTCCATTCCATATTGGTCTTTTTTGCCAACATTAGGTTTCCAATCCCTGATTTGAGAATTTTAGATATAGGGCCTCCAATCCCTACTCGTATTTTTTGCCAACATTAGGGCTCCAATCCCTGAGTTGAGATTTTACACAAAGGGCTTACATTCCCTAGTCGCCTTTTGCCAACATTATCGCTCTAGTCCCTGATTTGAGATTTTAGACACATGGCCTCATTCCCTAATCGCCTTTGGCCAACATTAGGGCTCTAATCCAGACATAGGGCCTCCATTCCCTAGTAGCCTTTTTACCAATATTAGGGCTCCAATCTATGAGTTTAGCTATTAGACATAGGGCCTCCATTCCCTATTCACCTTTTACCAACATTAGGGCTCCCATCCATGTGTTGAGTTTTTAGACATACGGCCTCAATTTCCTAGTCTCCTTTTACCATCGTTAGGGCTCCAATCCCTGAGTTGAGGTTTTAGACATAGGGACTCCATTTCCTAGTCGCGTTTTTACCAACATTAGGGCTCCAATCCATGAGTTGAATTTTTAGACATAGGGCCTCCATTCCCTAGTCGCCTTTTACCACCATTAGGGCTCCAATCCCTGTGTTGAGTTTTTAGACATAGGGCCTCTATTCCCCAGTTGCCTTTTACTAACATTAGGGATCCAATCCCTGAGTTGAATTTTTTAACATAGGGCCCCCATTCACTAGTCGCCTTTTGCCAACATTAGGGTTCCAATCCAGACATAGGGCCTCCAATCCTTGGTCGCCTTTTTACCCACATTTGGGCTCCAATCCCTGAGTTGAGTTATTAGACATAAGGCCTCCATTCCCTAGCAGCCTTTTACTAAAATTAGGACTCCAATCCCTGAGTTGAGGTTTTAGACATAGGGTCTCCATTCCCTAGTCGCCTTTTTACCAACATTAGGGCACCAATGCATGAGTTGAGTTTTTAGACATAGTGCCTCCATTCCCTAGTCGCCTTTTACCAACAATAGGGCCCCAATCCGTGAGTTGATATTTTAAACATAGGGCTTCCATTCCATAGTTGCCTTTTTTGCCAACATTAGGGCTGCAATCCCTGAGTTGAGAAATTTAAACATAGGGCCTCAAATCCCTAGTCGTATTTTTTGCCAACATTAGGGCTCCAATAAGTGAATTGAGATTTTACACATAGGGTATCCATTCCCTAGTCGTCTTTTACCAACATTAGTGCTCCAATCTCTGAGTTGAGTTTTTAGACATAGGGCCTCCATTCCATAGTCGCCTTTTGCCAACATTAGTGTTCCAATCCAGACATAGGGCCTCCATTCCCTAGTCATCTTTTTACCAACTTTAGGGCTTAAATCCCTGAGTTGAGTTATTAGACATAGGGCCTCCATTCCCTGGTTGCCGTTTACCAACATTACGGCTCTAGTCCATGAGTTGAGGTTTTAGACATGGGGCCTTCATTCCCTAGTCGCCTTTTTACCAACATTAGGTCTCCAATCCATGAGTTGAGTTTTTAGACTTAGGGCCTCCATTCCCTAGCGGCCTTTTACCAATATTAGGACTCCAATCCCTTAGTTGAGGTTTTAGACATAGGGCCTCCATTCCCTAGTCGCCTTTTTACCAGCATTAGGGCACCAATGCATGAGTTGAGTTTTTAGACATAGGGCCTTCATTCCCTAATCCCCTTTTACCAACAATAGGGCCCAAATCCCTTAGTTGATATTTTAAACATAGGGCTTCCATTCCATAGTTGCCTTTTTTGCCAACATTAGGGCTGCAATCCCTGAGTTGAGAAATTTAAACATAGGGCCTCAAATCCCTAGTCGTATTTTTTGCCAACATTAGGGCTCCAATCAGTGAATTAAGATTTTACACATAGGGTCTCCATTCCCTAGTCGTCTTTTACCAACATTAGTGCTCCAATCTCGGAGTTTAGGTTTTAGACATAGGGCCTCCATTCCCTAGTCGTCTTTTGCCAACATTAGGGTTCCAATCCAGACATAGGGCCTATATTCCCTAGTCGCCTTTTTACCAACATTAGGGCTTAAATCCCCGAGTTGAGTTATTAGACATAGGTCCTCCATTCCCTGGTTGCCTTTTACCAATATTAGGTCTCCAGACCCTGAGTTCAGGTTTTATACATAGGGACTTCATTCCCTAGTCACCTTTTTACCAATATTAGGTCTCCAATCCATGAGTTGAGTTTTTAGACATAGGGCCTCCATTCCCTAGTCACCTTTTAACAACATTAGGGCTCCAATACATGTGTTGAGATTTTAGGCATAGGGCCTCCGTTCCATAGCTGCCTTTTTTGGAAACATTAGTGACCCAATCCCTGAGTTTAGAATTTTAGACATAGGGCCTCTAATCCCTACTTGTATTTTTTGCCAACATTAGGGCTCCAATACATGAGTTGAGATTTTACACATAGTATGTCCATTCCTTATTCGCCTTTTGCCAATATTAGGGCTCCAATCCCTGAGTTGAGTTATTAGACATAGGGCCTCCATTCCCTAGTCGCCTTTTACCAACATTAAGGCTCTAATCCCTGACTTGAGGTTTTAGACATAGGGCCTCCATTCCCTAGTCGCCTTTTTACCAACTTGAGGGCTCCAATCTATGAGTTGAGTTTTTACACGTAGGGTCTTTATTCCCAACTCGTCTTTTTCCATTATAAGGCCTCCAATCCCAGAGTTGAGATTTTAGACATAGGGCCTCCATTCCCTAGTCGCCTTTTACCAACATTAGTGCTAGAATCGTTGTGTTGAGTTTTTAGACATAGGGCCTCTATTCCCTAGTAGCCTTTTAACAACATTAGGTCTCCAATCCCTGAGTTGAGATTTTAGACTTAGGGCCTCCATTCCCTAGCAGCCTTTTACCAAGATTAGGACTCCAATCCCTTAGTTGAGGTTTTAGACATAGGGCCTCCATTCCTTAGTCGCCTTTTACCAACATTAGTGCTAGAAGCGTTGTGTTGAGTTTTTAGACATAGGGCCTCTATTCCCTAGTAGCCTTTTAACAACATTAGGTCTCCAATCCCTGAGTTGAGATTTTAGACTTAGGGCCTCCATTCCCTAGCAGCCTTTTACCAAGATTAGGACTCCAATCCCTTAGTTGAGGTTTTAGACATAGGGCCTCCATTCCTTAGTCGCCTTTTACCAACATTAGTGCTAGAAGCGTTGTGTTGAGTTTTTAGACATAGGGCCTCTATTCCCTAGTAGCCTTTTAACAACATTAGGTCTCCAATCCCTGAGTTGAGATTTTAGACTTAGGGCCTCCATTCCCTAGCAGCCTTTTACCAAGATTAGGACTCCAATCCCTTAGTTGAGGTTTTAGACATAGGGCCTCCATTCCTTAGTCGCCTTTTACCAACATTAGTGCTAGAAGCGTTGTGTTGAGTTTTTAGACATAGGGCCTCTATTCCCTAGTAGCCTTTTAACAACATTAGGTCTCCAATCCCTGAGTTGAGATTTTAGACTTAGGGCCTCCATTCCCTAGCAGCCTTTTACCAAGATTAGGACTCCAATCCCTTAGTTGAGGTTTTAGACATAGGGCCTCCATTCCTTAGTCGCCTTTTACCAACATTAGTGCTAGAAGCGTTGTGTTGAGTTTTTAGACATAGGGCCTCTATTCCCTAGTAGCCTTTTAACAACATTAGGTCTCCAATCCCTGAGTTGAGATTTTAGACTTAGGGCCTCCATTCCCTAGCAGCCTTTTACCAAGATTAGGACTCCAATCCCTTAGTTGAGGTTTTAGACATAGGGCCTCCATTCCTTAGTCGCCTTTTACCAACATTAGTGCTAGAAGCGTTGTGTTGAGTTTTTAGACATAGGGCCTCTATTCCCTAGTAGCCTTTTAACAACATTAGGTCTCCAATCCCTGAGTTGAGATTTTAGACTTAGGGCCTCCATTCCCTAGCAGCCTTTTACCAAGATTAGGACTCCAATCCCTTAGTTGAGGTTTTAGACATAGGGCCTCCATTCCTTAGTCGCCTTTTACCAACATTAGTGCTAGAAGCGTTGTGTTGAGTTTTTAGACATAGGGCCTCTATTCCCTAGTAGCCTTTTAACAACATTAGGTCTCCAATCCCTGAGTTGAGATTTTAGACTTAGGGCCTCCATTCCCTAGCAGCCTTTTACCAAGATTAGGACTCCAATCCCTTAGTTGAGGTTTTAGACATAGGGCCTCCATTCCTTAGTCGCCTTTTACCAACATTAGTGCTAGAAGCGTTGTGTTGAGTTTTTAGACATAGGGCCTCTATTCCCTAGTAGCCTTTTAACAACATTAGGTCTCCAATCCCTGAGTTGAGATTTTAGACTTAGGGCCTCCATTCCCTAGCAGCCTTTTACCAAGATTAGGACTCCAATCCCTTAGTTGAGGTTTTAGACATAGGGCCTCCATTCCTTAGTCGCCTTTTACCAACATTAGTGCTAGAAGCGTTGTGTTGAGTTTTTAGACATAGGGCCTCTATTCCCTAGTAGCCTTTTAACAACATTAGGTCTCCAATCCCTGAGTTGAGATTTTAGACTTAGGGCCTCCATTCCCTAGCAGCCTTTTACCAAGATTAGGACTCCAATCCCTTAGTTGAGGTTTTAGACATAGGGCCTCCATTCCTTAGTCGCCTTTTACCAACATTAGTGCTAGAAGCGTTGTGTTGAGTTTTTAGACATAGGGCCTCCATTCCTTAGTCGCCTTTTACCAACATTAGTGCTAGAAGCGTTGTGTTGAGTTTTTAGACATAGGGCCTCCATTCCCTAGTCGCCTTTTTACCAACATTAGGGCACCAATGCATGAGTTGAGTTTTTAGACATAGGGCCTTCATTCCCTAATCGCCTTTTACCAACAATAGGGCCCCAATCCCTGAGTTGATATTTTAAACATAGGGCTTCCATTCCATAGTTGCTTTTTTTGCCAACATTAGGGCTGCAATCCCTGAGTTGAGAAATTTAAACATAGGGCCTCAAATCCCTAGTCGTATTTTTTGCCAACATTTGGGCGCCAATCAGTGAAGTGAGATTTTACACATAGGGTCTCCATTCCCTAGTCGTCTTTTACCAACATTGGTGCTCCAATCTCTGAGTTGAGTTTTTAGACATAGGGCCTCCATTCCCTAGTCGCCTTTTGCCAACATTAGGGTTCCAATCCAGACATAGGGCCTACATTCCCTAGTCGCCTTATTACAAACATTAGGGCTTAAATCCCCGAGTTGAGTTATTAGACATAGGTCCTCCATTCCATGGTTGCCTTTTACCAACATTAGGGCTTCAGTCCCTGAGTTGAGGTTTTATACATAGGGACTTCATTCCCTAGTCGCCTTTTTACCAATATTAGGTCTCCAATCCATGAGTTGAGTTTTAAGACATAGGGCCTCCATTCCCTAGTCACTTTTTAACAACATTAGGGCTCCAATACATGTGTTGAGATTTTAGGCATAGGGCCTCCGTTCCATAGCTGCCTTTTTTGGAAACATTAGTGATCCAATCCCTGAGTTTAGAATTTTAGACATAGGGCCTCTAATACCTACTCGTATTTTTTGCCAACATTAGGGCTCCAATACATGAGTTGAGATTTTACACATAGTATGTCCATTCCTTATTCGCCTTTTGCCAATATTACGGCTCCAATCCCTGAGTTGAGTTATTAGACATAGGGCCTCCATTCCCTAGTCGCCTTTTACCAACATTAAGGCTCTAATCCCTGACTTGAGGTTTTAGACATATGGCCTCCATTCCCTAGTCGCCTTTTTACCAACTTGAGGGCTGAAATCTATGAGTTGAGTTTTTAGACATAGGGTCTTTATTCCCTACTCGTCTTTTTCCATTATTAGGCCTCCAATCCCTGAGTTGAGATTTTAGACATAGGGCCTCCATTCCCTAGTCGCCTTTTACCAACATTAGTGCTCGAATCTATGAGTTTAGCTATTAGACATAGGGCCTCCATTCCCTATTCACCTTTTACCAACATTAGGGCTCCCATCCATGTGTTGAGTTTTTAGACATACAGCCTCCATTCCATATTGGCCTTTTTTGCCAACATTAGGTATCCAATCCCTGATTTGAGAATTTTAGATATAGGGCCTCCAATCCCTACTCGTATTTTTTGCCAACATTAGGGCTCCAATCCCAGAGTTGAGATTTTACACAAAGGGCCTCCATTCCCTAGTCGCCGTTTGCCAACATTATCGCTCTAATCCCTGATTTGAGATTTTAGACACATGGACTCATTCCCTAATCGCCTTTGGCCAACATTAGGGCTCCAATCCAGACATAGGGCCTCCATTCCCTAGTAGCCTTTTTACCAATATTAGGGCTCCAATCTATGAGTTTAGCTATTAGACATAGGGCCTCCATTCCCTATTCGCCTTTTACCAACATTAGGGCTCCAATCCATGAGTTGAATTTTTAGACATATGGCCTCCATTCCCTAGTCGCCTTTTACCACCATTTGGGGTCCAATCCCTGTGTTGAGTTTTTAGACATAGGGCCTCTATTCCCCAGTTGCCTTTTACTAACATTAGGGCTCCAATCCCTGAGTTGAGTTTTTTAACATAGGGCCTCCATTCACTTGTCGCCTTTTGCCGACATTAGGGTTCCAATCCAGACATAGGGCCTCCATTCCTTGGTCGCCTTTTTACCGACATTAGGGCTCCAATCCCTGAGTTGAGTTATTAGACATAGGGCCTCCATTCCTTAGCGGCCATTTACCAACATTAAGAATCCAATCCCTGAGTTGAGGTTTTAGACATAGGGTCTCCATTCCCTAGTCGTCTTTTTACCAACGTTAGGGCACCAATGCATGAGTTGAGTTTTTAGACATAGGGCCTCCATTCCCTAGTCGCCTTTTACCAACAATAGGGCCCCAATCCCTGAGTTGATATTTTAAACATAGGGCTTCCATTCCATAGTTGCCTTTTTTGCCAACATTAGGGCTGCAATCCCTGAGTTAAGAAATTTAAACATAGGGCATCAAATCCCTAGTCGTATTTTTTACCAACATTAGGGCTCCAATCAGTGAATTGAGATTTTACACATAGGGTCTGCATTCCCTAGTCGTCTTTTAGCAACATTAGTGCTCCAATCTGTGAGTTGAGTTTTTAGACATAGGGCCTCCATTCCCTAGTCGCCTTTTGCCAACATTAGGTTTCCAATTCAGACATAGGGACTCCATTCCCTAGTCGTTGTTTAACCAACATTAGGGATCCAATCCATGAGTTGAGTCTTTAGACATAGGGCCTCCATTCCCTAGTCGCCTTTTACAACCATTAGAGCTCCAATCGTTGTGTTGGGTTTTTAGACATAGGGCCTCCATTCCCCAGTCGCCTTTTACCAACATTAGGGCTCCAATCACTGAGATTAGTTTTTAGACATAGGGCCTCCATTCCCTAGTTTCCTTTTGCCAGCATTAGGGTTCCAATCCAGACATAGGGCCTCCATTGCCTAGTAGCCTTTTTACCAAAATTAGGGCTCCAATCCCTGAGTTGAGTTATTAGATATAGGGCCTCCATTACCTAGTCGCCTTTTACCAACATTAGGGCTCGAATCCCTGACTTGAGGTTTTAGACATAGGGCCTCCATTCCCAAGTCGCTTTTTTACCAACTTGAGGGCTCCAATCCATGAGTTGAGTTTTTACACATAGGGCCTCCAATCCCTACTCGTATTTTTTGCCAACATTAGGGCTCCAATCCCTGAGTTAAGATTTTACACAAAGGGCCTCCATTCCCTAGTCGCCTTTTGCCAACATTAGGGCTCTAATCCCTGATTTGAGATTTTAGACACATGGCCTCCATTCCCTAGTCGCCTTTGGCCAACATTAGGGCTCCAATCCAGACATTCCCTAGTAGCCTTTATACCCATATTAGGGCTCCAATCTATGAGTTTAGCTATTAGACATAGGGCCCCCATTCCCTATTCGCCTTTTACCAACATTTGGGCTCCCATCCATGTGTTGAGTTTTTAGACATAGGGCCTCCATTCCCTGGTCTCCTTTTACCATCGTTAGGGCTCCAATCCCTGAGTTGAGGTTTTAGATATAGGGCCTCCATTACCTAGTCGCGTTTTTACCAACATTAGGACACCAATCCCTGTGTTGAGTTTTTAGACATAGGGCCTCCATTCCCCAGTCGCCTTTTACTAACATTAGGGCTCCAATCCCCGAGTTGAGTTTTTTAACATAGGGCCTCCATTCGCTAGTCGCCTTTTGCCAACATTAGGGTTCCAATCCTGACATAAGGACTCCATTCCTTGGTCGCCTTTTAACCAATATTAGGGCTCCAATCACTTAGATGAGTTATTAGACATAGGGCCTCCATTCCCTAGCAGCCTTTTACCAATATTAGGACTCCAATCCCTTAGTTGAGGTTTTAGACATAGGGCCTCCATTCCCCAGTCGCCTTTTACTAACATTAGGGCTCCAATCCCCGAGTTGAGTTTTTTAACATAGGGCCTCCATTCGCTAGTCGCCTTTTGCCAACATTAGGGTTCCAATCCTGACATAAGGACTCCATTCCTTGGTCGCCTTTTTACCAATATTAGGGCTCCAATCACTTAGTTGAGTTATTAGACATAGGGCCTCCATTCCCTAGCGGCCTTTTATCAACATTAGGACTCCAATCCCTGAGTTGAGGTTTTAGACATAGGGCCTCCATTCCTTAGTCGCCGTTTTACCAACATTAGGGCACCAATGCATGAGTTGAGTTTTTAGACTTAGGGCCTCCATTCCCTAGCGGCCTTTTACCAACATTAGGACTACAATTCCTGAGTTGCGGTTTTAGACATAGGGTCTCCATTCCCTAGTCGCCTTTTTACCAACATTAGGGCACCAATGCATGAGTTGAGTTTTTAGAAATAGGGCCTCCATTCCCTAATCGCCTTTCACCAACAATAGGGCCCCAATCCCTGAGTTCATATTTTAAACATAGGGCTTCCATTCAATAGTTGCCTTTTTTGCCAACATTAGGGCTGCAATCCCTGAGTTGAGAAATTTAAACATAGGGCATCAAATCCCTAGTCATATTTTTTGCCAACATTAGGGCTCCAATCAGTGAATTGAGATTTTACACATAGGGTCTCCATTCCCTAGTCGTCTTTTAGCAACATTAGTGCTCCAATCTGTGAGTTGAGTTTTTAGACATAGGGCCTCCATTCCCTAGTCGCCTTTTGCCAACATTAGGTTTCCAATCCAGACATAGGGCCTCCATTCCCTAGTCGCTGTTTAACCAACATTAGGTATCCAATCCATGAGTTGAGACTTTAGACATAGGGCCTCCATTCCCTAGTCGCCTTTTACGACCATTAGAGCTCCAATCGCTGTGTTGGGTTTTTAGACATAGGGCCTCCATTCCCCAGTCGCCTTTTACAAACATTAGGGCTCCAATCACTGAGTTTAGTTTTTAGACATAGGGCCTCCATTCCCTAGTTGCCTTTTGCCAGCATTAGGGTTCCAATCTAGACATAGGGCCTCCATTGCCTAGTAGCCTTTTTACCAAAATTAGGACTCCAATCCCTGAGTTGAGTTATTAGACATAGGGCCTCCATTACCTAGTCGCCTTTTACCAACATTAGGGCTCGAATCCCTGACTTGAGGTGTTAGACATAGGGCCTCCATTCCCAAGTCGCCTTTTTACCAACTTGAGGGCTCCAATCCATGAGTTGAGTTTTTACACATAGGGCCTCCAATCCTTACTCGTATTTTTTTCCAACATTAGGGCTCCAATCCCTGAGTTGAGAATTTACACAAAGGGCCTCCTTTCCCTAGTCGCCTTTTGCCAACATTAGGGCTCTAATCCCTGATTTGAGATTTTAGACACATGGCCTCCATTCCCTAGTAGCCTTTGGCCAACACTAGAGCTCCAATCCAGACATTCCCTAGTAGCCTTTTTACCCATATTAGGGCTCCAATCTATGAGTTTAGCTATTACACATAGGGCCTCCATTCCCTATTCGCCTTTTACCAACATTTGGGCTCCCATCCATGTGTTGAGTTTTTATACATAGGGCCTCCATTCCTTGGTCTCCTTTTACCATCGTTAGGGATCCAATCCCTGAGTTGAGGTTTTAGATATAGGGCCTCCATTACCTAGTTGCGTTTTTACCAACATTAGGGCTCCAATCCCTGTGTTGAGTTTTTAGACATAGGGCCTCCATTCCCCAGTCGCGTTTTACTAACATTAGGGCTCCAATCCCCGAGTTGAGTTGTTTAACATAGGGCCTTCATTTGCTAGTCGCCTTTTGCCAACATTAGGGTTCCAATCCAGACATAGGGCCTCCATTCCTTGGTCGCCTTTTTACCAACATTAGGGCTCCAATACCTTAGTTGGGTTATTAGACATAGGGCCTTCATTCCCTAGCGGCATTTTATCAACATTAGGACTACAATCCCTGAGTTGAGGTTTTAGACATAGGGCCTCCATTCCTTAGTCGCCTTTTTACCAACATTAGGGCACCAATGCATGAGTTGAGTTTTTAGACTTAGGGCCTCCATTCCCTAGCGGCCTTTTACCAATATTAGGACTCCAATTCCTGAGTTGAGGTTTTAGACATAGGGCCTTCATTCCCTAGTCGCCTTTTTACCAATATTAGGGCACCAATGCATGAGTTGAGTTTTTAGACATAGGGCCTCCATTCCCTAATCGCCTTTTACCAATAATAGGGCCCCAATCCCTGAGTTCATATTTTAAACATAAGGCTTCTATTCCATAGTTGCCTTTTTTGCCAACATTAGGGCTGCAATCCCTGAGTTGAGAAATTTAAACATAGGGCCTCAAATCCCTAGTCGTATTTTTGCCAACATTAGGGCTCTAATCTCTGAGTTGAGTTTTTAGACATAGGGCCTCCATTCCCTAGTCGCCTTTTGCCAACATTAGGGTTCCAATCCAGACATAGGGCCTCCATTCCCTAGTCGCCTTTTGCCAACATTAGGGTTCCAATCCAGACATAGGGCCTCCATTCCCTAGTCACCTTTTTACCAACATTAGGGCCTAAATCCCCGAGTTGAGTTATTAGACATAGGTCCTCCATTCCCTGGTTGCCTTTTACCAACATTATGGCTCTAGTCCCTGAGTTGAGGTTTTAGACATAGGGCCTTCATTCCCTAGTCGCCTTTTTACCAACATTAGGTCTCCAATCCATGAGTTGAGTTTTTAGACATAGGGCCTCTATTCCCTTGTCACCTTTTAACAATATTAGGGCTCCAATACATGTGTTGAGATTTTAGGCATAGGGCCTCCATTCCATAGCTGCCTTTTTTGGAAACATTAGTGATCCAATCCCTGAGTTTAGAATTTTAGACGTAGGGCCTCCAATCCCTACTCATATTTTTTGCCAACATTAGGGCTCCAATACATGAGTTGAGATTTTACACATAGTGTGTCCATTCCTTATTCGCCTTTTGCCAATATTAGGGCTCCAATCCCTGAGTTGAGTTATTAGACATAGGGCCTCCATTCTCTAGTTGCCTTTTACCAATATTAGGGCTCTAATCCCTGACTTGAGGTTTTAGACATAGGGCCTCCATTCCCTAGTCACCTTTTTACCAATTTGAGGGCTCCAATCCATGAGTTGAGCTTTTACACATAGGGTCTTTATTCCCTACTCGTCTTTTACCAACATTAGGCCACCAATCCCTGAGTTGAGATTTTAGACATAGGCCTCCATTCCCTAGTCGCCTTTTACTAACATTAGTGCTCGAATACCTGTGTTGAGTTTTTAGACATAGGGCCTTTATTCCCTAATAGCCTTTTAACAACATTAGGTCTCCAATCCCTGAGTTGAGATTTTAGACTTAGGGCCTCCATTCCATAGTGGCCTTTTTGCCAACATTAGGTATCCAATCCCTGAGTTGAGAATTTTAGATATAGGGCCCCCAATCCCTACTCGTATTTTTTGCCAACATTAGGGCTCCAATCCCTGAGTTGAGATTTTACACAAAGGGCCTCCATTCCCTAGTCACCTTTTGCCAACATTATCGCTCTAATCCCTGATTTGAGATTTTAGACACATGGCCTCAATTCCCTAGTCGCCTTTGGCCAACATTAGGGCTCCAATCCAGACATAGGGCCTCCATTCCCTAGTAGCCTTTTTACCATGTGTTGAGTTTTTAGACATATGGCCTCCATTCCCTGGTCTCCTTTTACCATCTTTAGGGCTCCAATCCCTGAGTTGAGGTTTTAGACATAGGGCCTCCATTTCCTAGTAGCGTTTTTACCAACATTAGGGCTCCAATCCATGAGTTGAATTTTTAGACATATGGCCTCCATTCCCTAGTCGCCTTTTACCACCATTAGGGCTCCAATCCCTGTGTTGAGGTTTTAGACATAGGGCCTCTATTCCCCAGTTGACTTTTACTAACATTAGGGCTCCAATACCTGAGTTGAGTTTTTTAACATAGGGCCTCCATTCACTAATCGCCTTTTGCCAACATTAGGGTTCCAATCCAGACATAGGGCCTCCATTCCTTGTTCGCATTTTTACCGACATTAGGGCTCCAATCACTGAGTTGAGTTATTAGACATAGGGCCTCTGTTCCCTAGCGGCCTTTTACCAACATTAGGACTCCAATCCCTGAGTTGAGGTTTTTGACATAGGGTCTCCATTCCCTAGTCGCCTTTTTACCAACTTTAGGGCACCAATGCATGAGTTGAGTTTTTAGACATAGGGCCTCCATGCCCTAGTCGCCTTTTACCAACAATAGGGCCCCAATCCCTGAGTTGATATTTTAAACATCGGGCTTCCATTCCATAGTTGCCTTTTTTGCCAACATTAGGGCTGCACTCCCTGAGTTGAGAAATTTAAACACAGGGCCTCAAATCCGTAGTCGTATTTTTTGCCAACATTAGGGCTCCAATCAGTGAATTTAGATTTTACACACAGGGTCTCCATTCCCTAGTCGTCTTTTACCAACATTAGTGCTCCAATCTCTGAGTTGAGTTTTTAGACATAGGGC